>JARHVA010009511.1:297500-304735 GCA_037957365.1 Torreya grandis | reverse complement strand
TATTGGCATAGCACCAAAACCTTTCTAGAAGCACTGGGTAGTTATCCTATTCAATCAACTCAATAACCTCAAAGTTAGCATGGAATTTAGTGCCCATAATACCTATAATGGTGCCTTGTAGAATTTTTATTGGATGCACTCAAGTCTTGTTGACCATGAAAATTACATGGGGAGAAGGCCTCAAGGCTAGCATGCCCATCTTTTTTTCATGCATTCTTGGTTAGGATATTGACCTTGGTGCCAGTGTCAATCAGTACCTCACAGACTAACTATCCATCGATGGTGGAATTTACTAGTAGCTCTTAGTCATACTCTATGTTCTAAGTACCTCATAGATGGACCATCCATATGTGGTAAAACAAATTTAATTACATGGGGCTTAGTAACTTCACTTGGATTTCTTCCTACATGCTCTAAGAGCAAATATTTTAGTAAGGGAAGCATCCCTTCTATTTCTAGGAGGCATAGGATCTCTATCAGCTCTTGTACTTCAGCGTCATGCTTATCTTTCTTTCTATATGAGGTAGTAGCTTATGCTTCTAGATCTCTGGCCATCTATATTTCTCCCTACAAAAATTTATTATGCTCATAACTTGTTGTAGGATGTCCCTTCTGGCATGTAGGGTCAAGGTAGGGCACAACTTTTGGCTTAGGCCACATTATGCATATTATGTGGATTGGTTTACCATATTCTTGGTGTAGTTCTTGTGTTGGCACAGTTGACGACTAAGTGGTGAACCCACTTCATGTGGTTGCCCTACACTTTTATTGACTTTTACATGTTGGCAACACCTTTGGAACCCATTTTGTATCTTTAGGATCACTCTTAATCATCCTTGCACCCTTGTTGATACCTGATTTTCCTTGGTTAAACTTCTTGTACAAGTCAAGGAATTCCTTAACCACATGTATTCCTCGCCAATACCCACATGTTATATGTGTTGGGTAGTCACACTGATAGTGCTCGGTCGACCCACACTTGTTACATGATCACAATGGGAATCTTCCTCCATCACATCCTCCACCTCATCCTCTGGTACTTCTTTGGCTCCCATATCTAGCCTTTTATTGGCCATAACCCTTATTTCCCTAGTTTGCCTACCCTTTGACTATTGTAGTTTGCCTACCATGTACCTCTCTCCATGTTTTGTCACATCTCATTAATTACTTGACATTCATCTATGTTATGAGTGTAGGTGTTGCACAACTTGTAATAGATGGTTTTGCTAACCTGATTGGTGCATTGCAACAAAGTGAAGTTGTGAACATCATATGCCTCATGATAAAATTCACAATTGAGGATTAGTGTGCATACATTCCTCCAAGGGTAAATGTTTCTATTATGACCCTCTATCTAACAATCGATGTACCATAACTTACTTTGACCATCTTATGATGAGTTAGAAGTTATATTTTAGAGTTGGGAAGCATAGATGAAATTTGTGCCTCCATGAATGGGCTAATGCTTGTATTAGCACTCCTAACAGCCTTATCCCTAAGTTTGGCTTCAATTTCTTCCCAAGGGTCTATAAATGTTTTCATCGATAGTGCCCTTCTGAAAGGAACTAAAAATCCTCCAACAAACGATGCACATGTTGGGAGGGGTGAATATCATAAGGGAGATTGGAAAGGAAAGTATTGAATCTAGCATCATACAAGAGCATACTCTCTGATAATCCTTGGTTTATCTCTTTAATCATGATGATGCTCTAATTCTCACACTTAAGTATATCAAACTCCTTCAATAAGGCTCCCTTCAGGGTGTCATAATCAATCATTTCCTAGTTAGGATCAAACTTCTTATACCAAGTATGGGCATGATCAAGCAAGGTTATCACAAACTATGTTACCTTGTACTTAGATTGAGATATTCCCCAATCACACCATTTTAATTCACACTTGAGCACATGTTCTATGGTGGTCTCCATAACTCAGTACTTGAGTAGGCACATGGTTGTCTCATAATAAATATGGGGCTATGGAACAGCTAATGCCTAGGGTGCTTGTCATCTTGTTGCTTGTCCTAGCATTGGTCCTCTAAGGCCTTTAGCCACTCATCCAAGAACTATTCTCATGGTTACTACTAGTGTTGTAGAAGATGATAGCATTTTACTATTGATTAGTAGTGCAAGTCCACTTCCTATAGGTTGTTGACCAAGTTACATAGCTAAGATTGGTTAAACTAAGGTGTTTACACTCACATTTTATCTAGTTAAGCTAGTGCTTTGAGGTCTATAGGTATATTCACTTACCTCCTCATATGGGATAACTTGTTCAATCACAAATTTCTAGTCTAGATTTGTAAAATGATCAAAGTCTAAGTTGACAACAAGGTCAGTTGTCAATATTCTATCTTCTAGTGTGGGATATAGTGCATTATCTTGCACCATATATTTGAAGGGGGTAGGTTTATCTGGCCCATATCCAATGGTCAAGTATTAAAGGGACCTCAAGCATTTACTCATCAACTATGGTGCATGTTTCAAGGCTTTAAGGGCTCCTTCCTCTGGGCATGACTGCCATTCAAGCGATCCTTCCACATGCCCTTCCCATTTGCTATAGGTCCTCTCAGCACTTATAGGTTCTAGATCTTCTATTAGTTTTTGCCTCCTCTTTTTGTAATCCTATCTTCTAATCTCATAGTTGTTAATCTGCTCATCCTCTTCCATTACACCTCACCTACACATCCTCTTATTCCTCATTACACTGCTCATACATAAGACGACTTTAGCCTTCCATCCTCACTATTTGATAACTATAATCCACTATCAGCTTCTTGAGTTTGTTGTTGATTTATTTCACAAATACACCTTTAGGCTCATGCAAGAACTAGTATTCTACTTCTTCAGGGCAAGATTACATTGATACAATGAATTTGAGAATGTAGTTATTTAGTGCCCCTTGCCACCATTTGTCTACAGATCTATTCCAGGTGACATCAAAGTTTTCAAGCCTCTCTAGGAGATCTTTTTTCCACTCAAGGCATTGTCCATAGCTTCAACTTCAATGGGTCATATAAACATTCAACCAATAGTACACTTGCTCTGGTATTTCACAAAATAACACCTCATATAGGACATTATACAAATGGTTCTAGACCCACTTCCTTAGATTATATCCTCTACAATTTGGATTCCTCAAGGTAAATCTATCTTCTACCCATTCTAGCCAGTGGTCAATGTTCTTGAGGGAGACTCTAATCATTATCCTGGTGTACCATTGCAACAATAAAATTCAATATTCTTGGTAATGGAACCAAAATGTTATAGAAAATTAGGCATTTCAATCATAGGCCTAGGCATACACTTACCTATCTTTCCAAGTTAGATTTAGGATTATTCCATTGGGTACAAGACTTTACTAATCCTATGGTGATAAGCATTTAACACTCAACTATGTTGTCATCACTTTACATAAGGTGCAAGCCTTATGTTCTCACCTAAAGCATAGTGGAGAAGGGACCAAGGTCTATGTTGGGCTAGTTGTGCCATGATGCAACTCTATTATTCAAGGGCTTGGTTAGTGAAATGATGGTTTTGAATTCATGGGTGCAATCCTTGGGTTTCATAGGCTCAAAGACATTTAGGCATTTGAGGGATAATTGGGTATCTAGTTAAGAGACTTAGGCATAGACTTTCACTTTGGAATGGGTATCATTTCAAGGTGAAGGGTCTTAACCATAATTAATGAATTTATTATCTCATGTCTGGGGTTCATCACTAGTTACAGGCATGCCATAAATGAGTTGGGTTAGAAGCTTGCGAGAACTCAAGATACATATTATAGACTTAAAGCATTTAATCTATAAAACACTTGCATAAAGCTTTCTTCATAAAATATGTTAAATAATAATACAAAAAAAACATCAATATAACTAAGCATAAGCTCAAATTAATATTCTATAGGATCAGAGGTTCATAGGTGAGCTTGTACATTACAAAAGGGGGTGTTAAAAGTATCTCAAACTACTTCTATATTCTAATGGAAGCTATCTAGCATCAATTTGCTAGATCTTCACTACTCCAATTCATCTCTATTTCTCTCCAACTAATCTCAAATTCCTTTTATATGTCTTCAAAGGATCCTAATATCATGAGGAATAGAGCACATTGATTGATGAGCTAGCACTAGAGGTACACATCTCACCATCTCCACTATGCTTTGTCTTTAATGTGTATTCATTGTCTTGTGTACTTACTTCCCGATGTCAATTGATTCAAAAAGGAGATGCTTGTATTTAATGATCTATCATTATCCCATGCACCCACTTCTTAATGTTTATTATTTTAGAAAATATATGCTTATCTTTAATTAGTATTCATTTTCCCATGCACCCTCTTTCGATGAAAATTATTTTAAAAATGAGTTGTTAGTTGCCTACTAGTTATTGTTGCTAGAAGACAAAATAGTAGTCATCCACCATGATTTCCTCATGGCTAGGTGTTCACTAAGTTGGCATGGGTCCACTACTTAGCTCAAAAAGGGGCCCACCATGTCCTTCAGATAATTACATTTGGTCATTATTTTTTGTTGTGTTTTTTTATTGTGATCCTTATGTATTTTTTGACTATTATACCCTACTAATTCTATTATAGGTTGTTACTTGTCATTTTGGTTTATTATTTCTTATTATCTATTGTTGGTCACCACCTTTCCCCATACTCATAGCTTCACTCCTTACTCAATTGGGTTTTTAAACTATGTTTGTTCCCTATTAATCCCTACCAACTCATTATTTAGACCTATCTAACCTACCTAGACCTAACCCTTGGGAACCTTTGTTATCCCTATGCCACCCTAACCCCCCTTAAACCTTGCACTATTACTTAACGCTTATGAATTTTGATTTAAACAACTATGAAGCTGTGGTTTGAATTAAACAAAGGTTGATATTATTAAACACATCAACTTGGGTCGATGGTCTACATGGAAATGATGTAAGCCTTATTTAATAAGATAAGTGGTAAGGGTTAAGATGTTACCAATTGGCTATGATAAACACATATTAACCCCACTAACCTATCCTCTTATTTTTTGTATCATGTTTAATTGGTGATCTCTCCAGACTCACCACTAATGGGAAGTTGATAGGATTTCCTTGGGATACATTGAGTCTCTCTCTCTCCTACAGAAAAATTAAATGAGAGTTTATGGAGTATGGGAAAATGGATGAAAAGGGATGGGGAAGATGGAAGACAAACATAATGTTAGGAATATAGGGATTTTTGGGTGAAAATAGTGAACTAGTTCACATAGTTTTAATGGAAATCTAGTCAATTGGAAAGAACATGGTGATTTTGGATGAATCCTTAATCTTGTCATTCCTCCTAGATTTTTCTATGTGTTTTTCAAGTAAGTTTTTATTTTTGAGTTTTTGGCCTTTTGTTTTGACTAGGTTGTTATAATGATAAAAATATAAAGGCCGCACATGTATCTAGAAGTCCTCAAAATTCTAGGTGCATGTTGATGTAGAGAAACTTCCCTTCTTCTTTAAAAATCTACCTATATCCTTTTATTCAAGATTCTTATCTTCTTCCTTCATTCATTTTTAATAGACAAGATCTCTTAATGTCTTGTTTCACTAATCCTTTTTTTATTTGTCAATTTTTTTTTTACCATTTTTTTTAGTACATTGACAGTCTAAGGTTATTAAAACATGCTTATTACAATCTCAAACTCATTCTATACCATCCACAATACTTTAATACAACACTTCACAATTCTTCCTTTTCACTATTTTATTCAGTCAATCTCTAGTTCTATACAACATGCAACAAAGATCATATAGTTTCCCTCACAATGGTTTATCCATCTAGTCATCTCATAGGTGATTCTCATATCCTATTTACACACTAAACTCATTTTATACCTTATACAATTCATTCAAACAACTTTATACAACTCTGATTGTTCCTTATACACTCCTTATAGCCCTTCTATAAGCATTGAATGCAAAGTATAGAAAAGTACACTCACCTAGGGATATCCAACACTTAATTCTTACTCATATTATGAAAACATACCTATTTAGAGTTCTAAATTTAAACATAATATCCTTTGTTCTCTTTAAGTCTAAATAATTAAGTCTTTATTAGGCCTATTACCACTTGGTCCTATAAAAATCATAACTACAAGGCCGTACACAATCTAAAACCATCAAAAACCATTAAATCAACCCCAAAATAGGTGGACTATAAATTTATAGAATTTTTTTATGATTAGAGTGTTTGTTATGCATCAAACCCTAATCTTAGGGTTTCTAGGCCACTGTCAAGGCCGAGCGCTATTTAAAAGGAATAATTTTCACCATATGAGGTTTCATAATGCCAAATCATCTTGATTTGGTCTGTCTAGATCCTACACCACTTTCCACTTTAATAAACAAGTTCTCAAACCTTCAATTTGTGCACAAAAAGGAAATATTTGTCCCTTAGACTATGTTTTGCTCTCTAAAATAGGGTTAAACAAGGTTTTAAACATCTACTTCAATGTCAACAGGATCCACATCTTACAAAGAGGTTATTCCACATTATATGGATGTCTAAAACCCTTCTCTACCATATTTTAATCTAAACAAGATTCAAGATCCAACATTTTCAGATGACAAAATTATATATTATGGATAGAGGATAAGAAATGAGCAAGGTTATCACCACAATGGAACAAGTTCAATCTTTAACAATTATATATTAAAACAAGATCATCCTCCCTATCTTCATTGGTGTCTTACTTATATCACTCTACATAATTTAATATCAAAAGGAGCAAATATTCAATCAACTATTTGAACAAGTTTATAAAGACTCATACCCTATTAGTAAACTTATCTTTCTTCTCCAAGAACCATTATTTCTAGCTCAAATTATCTTCTCTATATTATATTAGCAAGTATGACTTATTCATAACAGTATTAATATAAATATAACCACTCCTCACTATGTTAAGCATTCAATCACATCATTTTGCTCCATGATGACTCACAAAATTGATAATATCTGAAACCTTCTTGATACACTTTAGATTACTTGTTTGTTATAAGAACATATAAATAACTATGTAAACTTAAACAAGCACATTGATCATGATGGAATTTTTTCAAAATATCAATTTTTATTACTGTTAATTCATACACAAATTGGACTCAAACAATCCTCCATGCATCTTGGCAAACCTTCTTCCATAATCATACATGTTTGCCTTGTTTCTTTTCCTCCTGTCCTTCCTACGGAATATAT
>JARHVA010009511.1:0-290000 GCA_037957365.1 Torreya grandis | reverse complement strand
AAAACACAGTACATGCAAGGTTTTTAAGAATACCTAGAGATATGGACTAGTTGCATACTGTTGATCAAGCTTTGTGTGAACTCCTCTTTGGTTGGGGAGGAATGACCTACAATTCACCACACTTAAACAAAAAATGGATTAATAAAAAAATGAGTGGGTTGCCTAATAAGAAACTAGTCCCAATAAGTAATACGCTTTCTTAGATGGATGTCAACCCACGTTCAATATTCAATTTTATAAATAAACATGAAATTACAAAATATGTAGAATATGGATAAGTAATGTTAAAGATAATTAATCAACAATAAGATTTATATGATTGAAATAAGAATCCCAAAATTCAATAGCAATATCTATGTCTTCTTAGATTATAGCCAATTATTCTTCAATGTATGCAAAATCACATATGAAATCCATGAGGCAAAGTCCTAGATCAAATGCAATATCACTCTGATCAGTAAACAGAGGTTGAGGGACTATAATAAGATCAAAAATGCTAAGCGAATCATGTATTAATCTAGGCAAGGTCATCTAGATGCACAAATAGATTTTTAGAAAACTAGAATGTAGGTGTTAATAGATTAAATTTAAGCAGGGATCGATGGTGATCCAACAAGATCAACATCAATTAAGATGAATCGATGTCGATTATATATAAAAGCTTAAATTTTAAAAATAGACTATAATAATGACCTGTATTTTTGATAAAATGATAAAAATTGAATGTATAATAATAAAGACAAAATATATATGACAGTAGATTTAAAATAGGCTGCTTAAGACTTATGTTATGATCTAACAAAGGATCGATGGTGATCTAATAAGATTGACATTGATTCAAATGAATCGATGTCGATTCTATGCAAAAGTGCTTGATACTAAAAAGACTATAATGACGGCCTAGAAAATTGATAAAATGAAAGAAAATAGAATGTAGATAAAAGATAGAGATGCATAATTAAATAAATGTCTAAATACAATGCAATACTGGCCTTGGATGGTTTAAATAAAGTGATACCAAAAATAATCAAAATGACCTTTAAAATCACCTGACAATTGTCACTTATCAAGTACTCTTCAAAGGTATCAAGATGTTGGTAAGGTCTATGTAGATTTATGACTAGTTTTGATAGAAATTCATGATAAAAAATGGTCTCTTTCCCTTCATGTTCATTCCTCTTGACAAATAGAGGTTTATTGTGCTTTTATGGATTGGTGTCAATCCTAACTAATCGACATCGATCTGGGAGGATTGATGTTGATTCACCAAAAATGAGTAAATTTGAATGAAAATCCATTTCAATGGGTTGGCATGGGGTAAATGAGGGTTAAAATTACTTTCAAGGTTGTTCAGGTTGCTTTAACCATGGGATAAGTTTGTTAAGAGATGGGGTAGATTTAGATTTTTATTTAATTTTGAGATTGTATGGTTAAGGATAGTGAAAAGGGGTTAATTACTATTTAACTATAGTAATTAACTTATTTAACCTATGTGGTAAAAGGTAAAGATGAAGGTAAAATGTAATTATTTAAATAATTGCTCAAGGGGGCATTACAACACATATCATGATGACACAATATACAAGGTGTATAAAAATAGTATCTACATTTGCCCTTCTTTATGGAGTGGTATACAATGGTGTGCTATGAGAAAAAATATATTATAAGTCTATTGCCCCAAGTTTATTGTGAGAAGGTATCCCCCCTCAAACTGGGCATTGGGAAGTGAAATGGAACAGATGACAGGTTTAAACAAAATGGAATGGAGAACAAAAGTGGGTAAGGTGAAAGGGACAAAAGGGAAGATAGCTATGGCTACAAAGGAGTTTGATGTTTTCACATAATGGAATAAAGATTAATGCAAGTAATAATTCCCTAAAAACTAGATCAAATAGCAAAATGACATAGCTAAAATAAGTAAAGCTAGTGAAAAAGGCTATCAAAAGAACAAGAGATAGGAATAGCAGACCAAAGAATCTAATGTGCATATGGTGTATGCATTACCTATAGATAAATGTTCTTAGGATAAAAATACACCCTTGAGGTCTTACATGGGGTAAGATACCAAAAAAAATAAGGGTATAAGCTAAGACATTAAATAACTAACAAGGGGTCAAAATTCTCTAATCTAAAGGGTAATAAAAAATGGGATAGTTATGACAAAGGCAATAAGACATGGCCTCAGAACCAAACTGAAAGCATGGAAAAATGATCCAAAATGAAAACATTTATCAAACCAAGGGAATCAACATCAATCCCAAAGAATCAATGATGATTATAAAAAATTGACATTGATTGCAAAAATGGCTATAAATAGCCCACCGATAAACAAGAAGGCTCATTTAGCTATCAAGAGTATAAGAGTTCACTAAGAGAATTTTGATAGTTTTTTAGCATTCAAACATACACATGAGATGATAGAGGCTAGCAGGAGTGGATGATGATGATGATGGGTGCATTATGAGGTAAGTGACACATTTTTGGGTAATTTTGAATTTTTATTTATTTTACTATTTTTTATGTTTTTGGAGTTATTAGAATGTTTAGCTTAAGGGAAAGGGGTAACTTAGGATATCAAGGGGTGTATATTAGGAATGCTTGGGGAAAAAGGGAGAAAATAGTTTTAGGGGGAAAGGGAATTGACATCGATCTAAGTGGATCGACTACAATCAGGAAGAATTGACATCGATATTGATAAGATTGATATCAATTAGAAGGAGATGACATCAATCCCTAATGGGTTGATAACGATCATAAGGAGATGACATCAATATATATAGCATTTAGTATTTAGGTTTAACTAACAAAATATTGTTATGATAGCCACATGAGCTATTAACTATGAGGGATAGAGTCCCACCATTATTGAGGAAGATATGAGAGGATATGGATGATGAGGACTGAGCACATCTATAGGTGGTGGGATTTGGAGGGATATACCATTATCACCATGTTCATTGGGACATTAACATGATAGTGGATTTACTAGAGTGGTGGGATTATACCACTAACACCTTTTAGCTTCCAACAGGTGAGATTACCATTACTACTAAGGACATCCATCAAATTTTAGGACTACCAATCTAAGGAGCCCTAGTTTATACAGTAGAGGAGGTTGGATGTGTGATAGCACTAGCATGATTCTATGGTGAGGATGCTACTAATATCAGATTTTTAGCTAGAGATTTTTCACTCCAGCCCCTATACAAGTAGGCACCAATAGAGAGATTAGTACTGACCATGTTTATGTTGGTATTGACTTGTTATGCACTACCTAACTCTGGTAGAGGATGGTTTCCATAGAGCTTCAATGTATTTATAGAAGATATGCTAGAGCATAGGATAGTATTTACTTAGGTGCCCACATTACTAGGGTAGATTTATAGAGAGCTATAGAGATGGTGTAGTGGGTACCAGTTAGGACTCAACATCACATTTGTGCTCCATTGCTAGGCATATGATCATATTCAGGTGATACACCATCTTGGGACCCCAGGGGTTGGTTTTAGAGACATGGTATATAGTTCAAGCTTTCTATGATGGGATGATGACCTAGTTATTCTTTATTCAGATAGGATAGTATGTGATTTAGAGTACTATAGATAGGTATTTGAGACCCTACATATTGGAGACATTATCTAGAGACCATATATACATTTTCTAGCATGGCTAGATCTAGAGATAGAGTTAGGAGATGCTACCTAAGAGAGATGGGTATATGGGTGATGGATGGACCATATGGAGCTATTTTATTTTTATAGGGTCCACTGCTAGTTTAGTTTACTATAAGATGTACCATTTGCCCCACATGTATATAAGGGAGATGATATAGAGTTGGATTGACCAGCACCAGATATCATAGTTATCTAGATGGGAGCATTGGAAGAGCTAGCAACATTAGATGTGGATAATGTAGGAAATATATATGATTACACCACTTGGTTTATGGGAGAAATGGTGAGGTGGCAGGATATAGTAATGAGTCCTTGATCAGAGGTGGTACAGGTTGAGGTGAGAGGAGAGGAGTAGGAGGTTCCAAATGCACACATGGAGGAGGCACTAGTACAAGATGCCCCATGATAGGATGAGCGGGGGATATCATAGGCTGAGTTACAGAGGTTATAGAGTGAGCTTGACAAGGTCAGATAGGAGTGAGACTAGGCCATTCAAGAGAGAGATTAGGCTATATGGGAGAGATATGGCTATAGCGTGGATTTGGAGTAGATGAGAGCTTCTATGGTCGAGAGTATGTCTCTAGATATTACAAGATCTAGCACTGCACTACCAAATTTAGAACCACTTCACTAGTATAGAGACCTACTTGCCAAGATGTCCTACTATGAGAGGATTATACAAAGGCAATTGTCAGATGTTTCACATTTTGCTTTATATATGGCCAGCCATTGCAATTCATAGAGGACTCCTAGGGATACTGTTAGTTCAGGGAGTATAACAGGTTGAGGAAGAGATGATCAGGGAGGTGATAGTATTCACATCAATAAGATTGAGTTTACATGATAGAGCATATTATATGGGTCGAGAGTCCTATTGTATGATTATTATGACATTTGTATAGACATTTGATATATAGACAAACATTTTATGCTTATGGATCATGTATATTTGCTTTATTGATGTTTATGGACATGTTATATTTGTATTGATGATGTTATATGCATTGGACTATAGATTAGATGTGATGTTACTTACTTTGTGTTAATGTGATTATACATGTTGAGGAAGTTTATGGGTTATGCTTATGGATTATTTTGTGATGTTATGAGATATAATTTTTTATGTTTTAAGATTATGGATTATGGATTATGGATTATGTGCTTATACTATTATGATTTATGAATTTTAATGATTTATATGTTATGGATTATGGATTATGGATGACCTTTAATGTTTTAATGGTTGTAGATTTGTGGATTTTAATGATTATGTATTTGCTAAGCATTGAATTGGACCATAACCAAAAGAGGACCTCTCATCTACATGGCTTATACATCCTTTTCTAAATGATAATAGATTATGACATAACCTAGGTTAGCTAAATCTTTGACCCTAGTCGTTGGGATCATATGCTTGTGACCTCCTTAGGATAATCCATTTTCACCACATATTTCTAAATTAGGATTTACCTTTAGGAATCATTTTTATGACAATGGGTAGACTGATCAATATGATAAATCTACAATTAGAAAGCTAATCAATGCAAGAATCTTTCTTAGGATTTACTTTTGAAAATTTATGCTATTGTTTTCTTTCTCTTTTTTTAGGGCTTTAAAATAGCATAATTTAAAAATTGATCAATGTAGGAATTTTTTTGCTTGGTATCCATCCTTTAAGGGAGTGGTCTACATTTTAATGTTTTTGCATAGCTATCCTTCAAGGGATTAGTCTATTATTTTTCCTTTACATATTTAATTACAGCTGGCCTTCAAGGGAGCAGTCTGTTTATTGATCCCACTTTGATACTTTTGCTTTTCATTGATTTTGAATCCCAAAAGAAGGTAATGCAAAATGGCATAAAAAGATCCCTTATGATGGCTTCCATGAATTCATCATATAAGATGATTGGGTTATCTTAAGGATTTAATGGTGTTTAGGAAATAAGGGAAATAATGATATGGGGTTTCTCCCAAAACAAGTGAAACTTATCCATGAGAGAATGCTATGTATAGAGCTAGGGTATACATATTCAAGGTTGAGGTTATAGTAGTTATCGGATAACCACATAACTCTCATATCATTATTTGGTATTTTGGGATAAAGGGATATGACAAGATACAAGATAAGCTAACCAAGATGAGCCAAGATCTATCAACTATAGTAAGGATGCAGATGCAATACATTGAGAGGTTCTCATTCTAGTTTACCATCAAGAGAAGCCAAATGATATGCCCCAAATCCATATTTATGGGTTATGATGTATGGTCCAAGCCAATTAGGAGAAAATTTACACCTTCTACTTCATTTTATATTAGTGACATGTTGATTTTCTTTAAGCACAAGATCTCTAATATTAAATTCCTGCTCTCTTACATGTTGATTATGTGCTCATTTTAATCTTTCCTGATATAGACGAAGGTGATCAAGGGCTACTACATGATGCTCATCTAAAAGTATGAGTTGGGATAAATGCTCCTGATGGAAATCCTCATCAGAAACAATGTAATTAAAGGAGACTCAAAGAGATGGAATTTGGACTTCCAATGGAAGTACAACTTCCATACCATAGACTAAGGAAAAAGGAGTAGCACCTATATGGGTTCAAATACTATTTTGATATTCCCACAAGGCAAATGGCATACGAAGATGCCAATCCATACCAGTTTCATTAACAACTTTAGTTAGGATTTTTACCAAATTTTTATTAGATGCTTCTGCGACCATTATCCTAAGGATAATAAGGCAAGGAAAAACTCAATTTAATTTAAATGAATCATATAACACCTAAAAAATTTTAATTTTAAAGGATTTTCCATTATCTATTATTATTTTTTATGAAACTCTAAAATGACAAATTATGTCCTAGTGGATAAAATCCATAATATTTTGTACCTTAGTCGAGATAAGTGGCATATATTCCACCCACTTAGTGAAGTATTATGTAGAAATGATAATAAATCCATGATGTTGGGAGGATTTAGGATTGATTTTCCCTATAAGATTGAGCCCCCATTGGAAGAATGGCTAGAAGTCTCTTGCTATCTACAAGGCTTTACTAGGGACATGGGATAGGTTTACATGTTGCTAAGATTTTACACACCTCTTAACATAAGTGAAACAATCTTGATTTAAGGTGGGCCAATAGTAACCTAAACATAATATCTTCTTAGCGATTGTGTGGCTATTAAAATGTCCATTACATGGCCCATCATGGACCTCCTAAATGGCTAGGGTAGCTTCATACTTTTGAAGACAATGAAGAAGAATGCCATCAAAACCATGCTTATAAATAACACCCCCTTGTATGATATAGCGGGAAGCTTTCTTTTACAAAACATGTATGGCACCTTTGGATAAATGGGGAGGAGATAGTCTTGTAGACAAATAAGCAAATATTTGTGCATACCATGGCTCCTCTAGATTTTCCTTTATTGATGGATGGAAGATTAGTCCTTGTATAACAAGGTTGATTAACTCGATAGATAAGGATAAATAGCTTAAATTCCTGAGAGGAGGTTGAGATAAAAGAGGTAAGAGATGTCATAGTATCAACGAATTTATTAGTTGATCTAGGGGTAGCCTAGATGGCATATCATTCAAAGGTAGACAAAAGTTGATCGATGAACATCTTATATCACCAAAGAATATCATTCTTACATTGATATACTCCAGTAATCTAATTAACCACTAGCTAAGAATCCCCATAGATATTAATGGACCTAACTCCTAATGCAAGGGTAGTCTGAAGTCCTCTAATCAATGCTTCATACTTAGCCATATTATTGGTGCAATCAAAGTCTAATTTAAAAGATAAAAGCATGGGAATACCTTGAGAGGGGATTAATACAATTATTATACCACCTCCTCACTCACATTTAGACCCATTGAATAATAGAGTCATTTGATACTCTAGAACTAACTGAGAAGTGGAAGTGATAAATTCATCAGGGAATTCACAATTGATTGGTTGATTAGCACTAAGAGGTGCTTCAGCTAACTGATCAATAATAATCTATCCTTTAACAATTTTTTGGTGGAGAAACTCCAGATCAAATTTAGCTAGAATCATAATCCATCTAGCCATCTGCTAATTATGGTAAGGTTTATAATTCATAAACTTAAGGGGATCAATACTCGTAAGTAAATATGTCTTATGGTTAAGTAGGTAATAACAAATCTTAGAAGCTACAAGGACCAATGCTAGGCATAATTTTTTGGTATGCAGATAACATGTTTCATATTCTATGAGGGTATGACTTATATAATAAATATCTTTCTCTTTGTGATTCTCATCTCGATGGGCAAGCATAGCACCTAAAGCATGGTTTGTATCTGAGATATAAAGGAAGAAAGGTTATCCTTCATTAGGAACAATGAGGATAGGAGGTGATAAAAGATAGTCTTTGAGTGTGTTAAAGGATTTTTGATAATGAGAATCCCATATAAAGTAATTATCCTTATTTAATAAATTGTGGAAAGGTTGACATTAATCAAATAACTGGGAAATAAAATGACAGATAGACTGGAGCTTGCCTTGTAAACTATGAAGCTGCTTAAGTTTAGATGGAGGAGGCATTTCTAAAATAACCTTGATTTTAGTGGGTTCTACTTCTATTCCATTAATAGAAATAATGAAACCTATAAGTTTACCCATTAAGACACCAAAAATGCACTTTTTCATATTTAGATGCACATGATACTAGAGTAGATGATCAAAAATAATCTTAAGTACAAATAGGTGATCTTTATGGAGCTTTGACTTCCTAAGGAGATCATCTACATAGTCTTCAACAATTTGGTGGATTATGACATAAAATATATAAGTCATGGCCCACTGATAAGTGGATCCTACATTTTTTAGGCTAAAAGGCATAACCGATAGCAAAAAGTCCCCCAAGGAGTAATAAATGAAATTTTATGTTAGTCTTTTAGTGCAATATGTATTTGATTGTAACTAGAGAAACCATCCATAAGGGACAACATTTCATGACCAGCAGTCAAATCCACTAATTGATCAATGTTAGGGAGAGGGTAATCATCTTTCAGAAAAGCAAGATTTAAATCATGAAAGTTTGTACAAATATGAAGTCCCCCTGAAGGCTTAGTGACCAGAAAAATGTTGGACATCCATTGAGGATAATCGATAGATTGAATAAAGTTAGCAGAAAAAAGGCATTACATCTCTTCTTCTACTATAAGTGTGACATGAGGATGTATTTCATAGAGCTTTTGCTTCATTGGTTTAGCATTAGGAAAGGTAATAATGTTATGGATAATGATCGAGGGGTCAATACCAGGCATATCACTATAAGACCAGGCAAAGGCTTTACTAAAGTTTGATAAAAAAAAGTGGTAAAATCCTAGTTTTCTTGTAGATCTAAGACTTTGCTAATTTTAAAAATCCTTGAGACTTCCTAAGACCCGATATTAATATCAGCAGTAGCTTCATTTAATAGGCTAAACATTTTAGATAGAAGAGAATTATACAAATAAGTGTTTATAGTACCTAGATGGGTCAAAATTAACTCATTGTCTTGACACTAAAAAATAGGGATAGTAGGCATATCAGGTCCTATTAATTTAGGATATACTAAGGGGATGGTTCATATTTTGTCATCACAGTGGAAGATGAGGGGTTCTAAGGATTTCATATTGACTAAAAAAAAAGTTAGGAGGGATGGATATGGTATCATTAGTCAAGAAAGAGGTGTCGGATGAGGAAGATGGTTCTTCTTCTTCCAAAGATGGTAGAAGAATAGGTTTGGGGCAGATTTAGAATCTTTCTTGAAACCTAAGCCATTCTTTTCATGTGGTTTTTGAAATCTCTAAATGTGACATCATGAGAACCTAGCTCATATTTAGCCATGCTAAAGCCTTTCTAAGTGCAATGATAAATATAAGTTTGAACAAACTAGGGATTGCTAAAAAAGGAGAAATTAGATGTAAATGGTTCAGCACAAACATGATTGTTAGGTTCTAAGGTAGCTTGATTTATCCCACCATATATTAAGTGAGTACACAAAAAAGGTGATCCAAAAGGAATGAGCTCACCTAGATTAGGTGAATACATGGGTTGATTATTAGGATGCCCACATTATCTAGGAGTGGGTAAGGTGTTAAGAGTTAATAACTGATATTCTCCCATCAAAATCCACTGCATCAAGGAGTCAATGGACTCCGAAGCAAGTAGTTTTGAGGCGGGGCTCATTGTGCTAGTCAAAGCCTAATTGAAAGATGGAGATGGGATAACATTAGGTGAGGATATTATGACATCACTTGGCCTAAAGGTGAATTTTCATGATTTAAGTGGATGAGGATCAGCAAGGATGATGTTTACCTGACCTTCATGTTCATATATAAGGCATCGATGAACTGTGGAGGGTACACATCACATCACATGAATCCATGGATGTCTTAATATAATGTTGTATTGGAAGGTCCCTTTTATTACATAAAAGATATCATTAATGGTGTGAGTGCCTACACAAATGGGGAAAATGACTGTTCCTACCGTGGTTGCTATCGTGTCATTAAATGCATGAAGAATTGATAAGGATTGGGAAATAATGGTTTTTGGTAGTTATAATTATCAGAAAGCATGCAAGGAAATAATATTAATATTATCCCTATTATCAATCATAACTCTTTTAATTTGATTCTAATTTATTAGAGCTATAATAAAAAGGGTAGGATCTTGATCTTCAGGTGATAAAGGAATAACCTCAGAATTAGTAAAACTAAGAGTCAAGACCATTTGAAGAGCTCCTATAAAAGCTAACAAAGGTTGAGGTTCATCTAGTTAGACCTCAATAGCTTGGAGAGCTTATATCATTTCCTATTGATTTTGTGGAGAATTTTTGATAAGCTTATATAATGACATCTTTGCATGTGCTTGGTGGAGTTATTTTAATATGTAGATTTGTACCAACTCCTTGGCTTCAGTTGGGGTAGTTCTTGTAAGAGAAACTTTAGGATTTTATGTATATGGTTTAAGTGTATTCGGTGTAGAGGCTCCTATAATTAAAACCTTAGATTTATTAGGATTTTGGTTTTGAGAATGGGTGGTTACATGGATGACATCAATGTGTAACAAAGGTAGATCTGAAGAGGCTACCAACTCTTTATCACTTATAGGACTAGTAGGATTATGGGTGGGTGGAATGGATATAATAAAAACCTTTTGCTTAGGAGTTTGATCATTGAGATCATCAATTAAGGGTCATCATCCTAGACTAACTACTAGATTATAGCCTTAAGGGCTTTACAATTTTCTGTATCATGCCCAGGTACTCTATGATATGCATATATTTCCCAATTTCTATACCAAGTAGGTCTTTGAGCATAAAGGTTGATATTCCATAGAGGTGGTAAGGTAATGAGGGATATATCCAATAATTATTTCAAGATTACAACATAAGATCCCTTCAAAGCATCATATTATCGTTTTACAAGGGTTTTGATAACAAGGTCTTTTGACAAAGTATTAATCATTTGGTTTTGTCACTTAGCCTTTATAGGAGGGACAGCTTTAAGCTCTTTTCCTTTAGGTTTTTATAATGGTCCCTTAATGGAGGAAGGTGTATATGGAGGTGTGACTAATAATAGAAGAAAACTTTGCATTTTCCCACATGTTTGGGTAGAATAACCTATGATAGGTATAGAAGACAGATGGGGACCTAAAATAGATTATGGAGATGGTACAAAAGGGATAGTACCTTTGTTCTTCCATGTGTCAACAATAGAGGGGGTATTCAAACTAAGGTTTGTATATTTTGACATTTGAAAAAGATTAATTTTAACTTGAAGATGAGCTAAGGCTTCTTTGGTGGAATACCAAGATAATTGTCCTAGCTATTGATGATAGGAGATTTACCTTTTCCTTTAATATTTTTATGGTAAAGAGGTGTTATAGTAGAGGATGGTTTCAAAGGGTCAAGGTTTTGGGTAAAAGGATAAGATTACATTATATTCTTTTTTAGGATCAAAGGGGTGGAATGTCTAACTCTAAAAGTATCAAGATTTTATCTATGACATCTCGAGGAGTAGTGTCATTTTCCCTTTTAGGAAATTTGGTATGAGAATGTGATGGTTCACATGAACGATCCCATGTAATGAGATCAAAGAGCTCTATAGGGTTTTTAGGACTAGTTTTAACAATCTCAAGTTAACTCAAATCAAAAGCATATCCTGTAAGGAGATCTAAGATGGAAGGTTTCTCTTAGACTTTTTTAGGAAACAATTGATCATATATTGTGTCATTCATATGATTATCTTTATTTTTTGTTTCTACAAGGTTGGTTTAGACTGCGTTCGATGTGGATGGATGGTTTGGAAATCATTGTTTAAAAATATCTAAGGTTTGGTTAGGAGGAGCATCAGGATTTTCCAATTGAAGGTCCCCATTTTCAATGAGGTTTTGTACCAATCATTTAAAGGATTGGCATCATTATATGTCATTTCTTATTACCCTTTGATAAGCACAAAACTCATCTTATTTTACCAAGTGGGTTTAGGATGCATATCTATTGGTCTAATATGAGGGAGTTTAATAACATTTGCTTATAGGAGTTTATATAATACCAAAGTATAAGCCTCTCCTATAGGGGTATATTTCTTAGGGGTAAAATGAGTAAGACCCTTAGGTTGTTACATTTGAGAAGCAGAAGACCCTGATTGGTTGGATGCTAGAGGGGAAGAAGTTTTTATAGTAACTGCATTTGTTACTCCTTTTGGTTTAGGATTATTTATATTACTTTTGGAAGGATCAGCTTTGAAGTTATTATTATGCAACTTAACTTTTTCCTCTTCAATGCCATAAATTTCAAGCTTACGGGCCATGGTAAAGGCTTCATCAAAAGTCTTAAAAGTTTGAATTTTTTAACATGGATGATATATGTTTTGCATAAGAACGTGAAAACAATTAAATTAATTTTATTTGTGGCAAGGAAAAGGTTAGTTGGTTCATTAATTTATTCCATCAAGATACAAAGTCTAATATGGATTCATCGTCAAACTACCTAATAGCATAAAGATCCATGATAGTCACTTTTCAAGCAATATTAATCGAGAAGTGTTCCAAGAAAATTTGGGCCAGCTATACAAAGGAAAAGAGGGAATGTTGGGGAATGGAATTATACCAATCTAATGCAGATCCCACTAATGGTATGAGATATTTCTAAGTAGGAGGGCATCATCATGCTCTATAAGATAAAATGCATGTCAAAAAGCCCTAAGGTGTTCCTAGGGATCTTCTTTGTTTTGGAATTTGGTAAACTTAGGAAGCTCCCATTGTGAGGGGTATGGTCAGATAGGGACAGAGGGATGGATTGTCTCAGTTCAAATTTGTTCATATGTGAGCATTGTATTATGTCCAAAGGTAGAGGCTTATAAACTAGCCATCTTATTCATAAGTATGTTCATGAGGTCTGTCTGAGTATTAATCTGAGGCACACTTCCTAAAACACCTTACTAAAGAGGTTGATAGCTTGGTAAGAAAGTAGACATAGGTTGTGAAGGAAGGTATCCTACTGTGGTAAACATAATAGGTTGAGATGTTGCTATGTATTATGGGACTTTTAGTGGAATATTTTTCTATCGAAAAGACTATAAGTGAGTGGTTATCACTGGTTGTGATGAAGCCACATATTGGGTGGCTAAGGAGACATAATGTTATAAAGGTTGGACATAATGGATTTGTTTTGCATGAAGGAGTTATTGTGTGTGAGGGATTTTTTGTGCATGAGGGATTTGTTATGCATGAGGGATTTGTCATGTACTATATTCCAAAGTCATCCTAATGGGTGGGATACTTGCAAGAATTGACACCACTAATATTTGGGAAGGTATGGTAGATATAAGAAGAGTGATATTTTGGAGTTGAGTAATGATTGGAGAACTGGTAGATACCATAAATGGTTGGTTCTCTAAAGGTTTCAACATCTGAGCATTAGAGCCAGGTAGAGGAGATCTAGTGGAAAAGGTTACCACAGTCATGGTAAATTCTCCAGTTCTCTCAGTTCCCTTGAAAGGTATCCCATACCTATGTGGAGAGTCTTGGGCATGAGGGGAAGAAAAAATTTGTATCACTCGACTATTCAGATAATAATTATGAGCAACATGGTTATTATCTAGTATTTATACAAAGGAAAGATCTCTTTGAGGATAATACTTTGGAAACATCAGATTCTCAAAGGACTCAAGGGAAGAATCAAGACTAGGTGTATGCTCCATAGGAGAGGATGTAACAACCTCCTCATATTCTTTCTTTGACGGTTGCCTAGTTAAAACCATGAAATAGAAAATAAAAGAAAAAATAAAGCAAAAAATTCTTTTTGAATTATCTCGCTTTAATCATGGATGAAATACACACACACTAAAGTCATTCCAAAAAAGTTATTTATCTCTTTTAACTTTAAGATGTGAAAAGAAATACAAAACAAGAAAAGATAATGAAGATCCTAAGAAATGGTAATCTAAGGATGGTTTCAAGTATTTTGTTTTGGTGCTCAAAGGAGATCTATACTAGTATCAGTACACAGATTGATACTTGGGGCTTTCTCCCCTCATGTCACAATCCCATAGCCAGTGCAGGTGCTTGCCAATATATACCAATGGTTTAGAGATTATACTCAGCCAAAGAACTGAGTTTGTCATCCCCTTGGTGGTGAAATCCAAGTAGGATCATCAGAAAGAAGGTTATCATGAGGTGATGAAATCCCCATTGGTTTCCTTATGTCAAGTGTTTAGATGTGTTAATTGATATTGTGATTTGGTTTATGTGTGGATAAAGTGATAACTACGATAGATTGTCACCTAGATTATTCTATGCGAAAGAATCTAAACAAGAAATATGAATGCAATTTATTTTAACTTTTTATGAAAATAAAATAAAATAAAATGCAGCTCTAATGTTATCTTTGGATGAATGCACACAAACAAGGAAAGGAAAAGAGAGTAAATTCAATGAGTTTGAACTTAACGAAGAAAAATGAGAACTAGGTCCCACCGAGCATGCCATAATGTTTTAGTATTTTTTTATTCTTTTCAGTGTAGACTAATTATCTACTAAAAACAAAGTACATGTAGGGTTTTTAAGATTACCTAGAGATATAGACTAGGTGTGCACTGTTGATCAAGCTTTGTGTGAACTCCTCTTTGGTTGGGGAGAAATGACCTGTAATTTACCACATTTAAACAAAAAATAGATTAATAGAAAAATAAGTGGGTTACTTGGTAAGAATCAGTCCCAAGAAGTGATATGATTTATTAGATGGATGTCAACGCATGTTCAAACTTCAAGTTTATAAATAAACATGAAATTACAAAATATGTAGAATATGGATAAGCAATGCTAAAGATAATTAATTGATAATAAGATTTATATGGTTAAAATAAGCATCCTAGAATTTAATAGCAATATCTATGTCTTCTTGGATTATAGACAACTATTCTTCAATGTATGAAAAATCATGTATGAAATCCATGAGGCAAACTCCTAGGTCAAATGCAATATCACTTTGATTAGCAAGTAGAGGTTGAGGGACTATAAGAAGATCAAAAATGCTAACTAAATCATGTACTAATCTAGGCAAGGTCATCTACATACACAAATAAGTTTTTAACAAACCAAAATGTAGGTGTTAACATATTAAATTTAAGTATGTATCGATGGTGATCCAATAAGATCGATGTCGATTAAGATGAATCGATGTTGATTCTATATAAAATCTTAAATTTTAAAAATAGACTATAATAATGACCTATATTTTTATTAAAATGATAAAAACCAAATGTAGAATCGATAGAGACAAAATATAGATGATATTAGATTTAAAATAGGCTATTTAAGACTTATTTTATGATCTGGTAAAGGATCGATGGTGATCCAACATGATCGACGTCAATTAAGATGAATTGATGTTGATTCTATACAAAAGTGCTTAATACTAAAAAAAACTATAGTGATAGCATAGAAAATTGATAAAATGAAAGAAAATAGAATGCAGATAAAAGATAGAGATGCAGAATTAAATAAATGCTTAAATATAATGCAATACTGACCTTGGATGGTTTGAAGAAAGTGGTGCCAAAAATAATCAAAAATGATCTTCAAAATCACCTGACAATTATCACTTATCAAGTGCTCTTCAAAGGTAACAAGGTGCTAGTAAGGTCTATATAGATTTGTGATTGGTTTTGACAAAAATTCATGATCAAAAATGGTCTCCTTCCTTTCACATTTTTTCCTCTTCAACAATGGAGGTCTATTGTGCTTTTATGGATCAACATTGATCCTAACCGATCAGCATCGGTCTGGGAGGATCAATGTCAATTCACCAAAAATGGGTGAAGTTGAATGAAAAGCTATTCTAATAGGTTGGCATGGGGTAAATGAGGGTTAAAATTATTTTTGAGCTTGTTTGGGTTGTTTTAACCCTGGGATAAGTTTGTTAGGAGGTTGGGTAGATTTAGATCTTTATTTAATTTTGAGATTTTATGGTTAAGGCTAGTGAAAAGGGGGTTAATTACTATTTAAATATAGTAATTAACTTATTTAACCTATGTGGTAAAAGGTAAAGATGAAGGTAAAATGTAATTATTTAAATAATTACTCAAGGGGGGCATTACAACACATATCATGATGACACAATATACAAGGTGTATAAAAGTAGTGTTTATAGAAGGTTATGATAGATCTATTTTCAAAAATGATTCCATTTTAAAAGATATACATTAGGTTATTATGAGAATTCATTTTATTTCATAATATTGCATTATAAATGAATGAATGGTTTCAAATAGATGGTTACAACTATATATTTCAAAGTAAATATGAATTAATAGAAGTTTTTGATTGTTCTTGAATTACATGTGCATTTAAACTTACCTTAGACACTTGGACTTAGAATAAATAAAGTGGTATAATGTTTATAAGATAGATGGTTACTTTTATCTGTAATTACACAGCTACGTTAGAAGCATCTAACCCTTGCAGTAATGCATAAAGTTAGACTATATAAAAAATGAAATAAATACTTCCTTCATGCACTTCATGTTAAGCATGAAATATACTGAGAGGGGGGGTGAATCATTATATTATATATCTTATATTTAAAATTTCATTTATTTAATCACTCAATCATACATTCAAGAAATGCAATAAAATTGAAATAATAATTTGCACCACACAAGAGAGAGAGAGAGACCAAATTTTTACGTGGAACCCCAAAGTGGGAAAAACCATAGAGAAAAATCTCAAGTATATGAATGAGCACCAACTCAAAATACAAAGCTCACAAGCACCAACATGCAGGAGCACCAACCCCTTTTGCTGAGCACCAACACATAGGAGCACCAACCCACAAGAGAATGAACCCCTCTTGTGTATAAAACACAACTATCTCTCAATGTTGCTTACTCAAAAAATGATATAACTCTACAATATCTCCTGATTTTCTCTCTTCAAAAACAAATACAAACCATGCACACTTTTGCATATTACAAATGGCTTCTCAAGCCTTTATTTATAGCTTCTCAAATGACCCTTTGGTCTTCAACCTTCGTGACCCTTCAATCCTCATAAAAAATTGTGCCAAACTTGCATGACCCTTTGTATCCTTACATTTGAAAAGTCATATGGTGACGCTTCATAAGCAAAAGCATCCTTTCCTATTTTAGTGACTTTTCATATTCCTCAAAGTGTCCCTTCATGGAAAAATGTGTCATACCTCTTTTTATCTTCACATGGTGACTCTTGGAATTCCTTAAGGTGACTCTTCATGAGAAAATGCATTATGTTCCTCTTTCATCTTTTACCCCATGACTCTTTGACTTCTCCATGGGCCCTCTTTTGAATTATATGCAACCAAAAATATATTCATTAATATTAAATAAATATTAACACACATTAGCCAAGATATGAATCTTAAAAACACCATTAAATGCAATGGAGCCTATATCACCAATAATGCTATACATTTGACATCAATGACAATATTTCCAACAATCTCCCCCTTTGTCATTGATGGCAACCTCAAATTGAAACTGCCACATCCTGAAACTTGCACATACTACCATCTAAAAAACATACAGTAACTCCCCCTTACTGTAGCAACCTGTATTTGTTCTTTGTACCTATTTTTACATGTATTTCTATACCTGTTATTCTCCCCCTTTGACATCAATGTCAAAGGGCATGCCTGGATCTAACACTTAGCTCCCTATCAACTGATGTTGAACCTCAATGGCAAGAAGTAAAATAAATTACTCCCAACTTTTCTTGTAGATACTCAAATGTGTCTTTTGGTAGTGACTTTGTGAAAATATCTACAATCTTCTCTATAGTACTAATATATTCCATCTTAACATGTTGATCTACAACCTACTCTCAAAAAGTGATATCTAATGGGAATATATTTTGTTCTTGAATGCATCACTGGATTCTTTGAAATATTTATAGCACTTATGTTATCAAAAAAAATATAAATAGGTTCATCATACTTTACCTTGATATCTTCCAAATTTTGTTTCATCCAAAGCACTTGAGTACAACACAATACTACTATAATATATTCTGCTTCAACTGTAGAAAGTGATACTAAATTTTTATTCTTACGTAGCCATGATACTAAGCTATCACCAAAGAAGAAACCTCCTCCACTTTTACTTTTTCTATCATCCAAGCACCCTGCCCAATCTAAATCTGTATAAGCAACCAAAGTGAAATCTCTACCTGTGGGATACCATAATTTGTAATCCAATGTCCCCTTGATATATCTGAATATTCTCTTCACCAACTGAATATGACTATCATTTGGAGATGACTGATATCTTTCAACCATACTTACTACATGCATGATGTCTAGCCTCGATGCTATCAAATATAAAAGACTACCAATCATAGATATGTATAAAGATTGATCTGTAACATGTGAATCTTTATTCTTGCTCACCTTATTTCCTGTACACATTGGTGTTCCAACTGGTGCACAATCTTCAAAACCAAATTTATTCAACATTTCCTTGGCATATTTACTTTGAGATATGAAAATTCTTTTATTTGACTGAAATATTTGCAATCGTAAAAAAAATGACAATTCTCCAAGCATAGACATCTCAAATTATTTTTGCATTCTATTAGAAAAATCTTTTGTCATATTTTCAATATTTCCTCCAAAAATGACATCATCAACATATACCATAATAATCAATTGATGTTCACCTTCTATTTTGATGTAGAGATTGCTATTAGCAAATCCTCTCTTGAAACCTTGATCATGCAAGTACTTATCAAGTCT
The DNA here is from genome assembly GCA_037957365.1 of Torreya grandis. Lineage (NCBI taxonomy): Eukaryota > Viridiplantae > Streptophyta > Pinopsida > Cupressales > Taxaceae > Torreya > Torreya grandis. Next base: position 271,029 of record JARHVA010009511.1, on the reverse strand, counting down.
TGCATACCAAGCTCTAGGAGATTGTTTCAATCCATACAATACTTTCTTCAATCTGCATACATGGTTACTAATATTTAAGAGAATAAATCTCTTTGGCTACGCAATGTAGACCTCTTCTTCAAGATTCCCATTCAGGAAGGTAGATTTGACATCCATCTAAAACACTTTGAAATTTTTAAACACTGCATTTGCAAGAAACATTCTAATAGCCTCTAACCTTGCCACTGGTGCAAAAGTTTCTTCAAAATCTATTCCCTCAATCTGAGCATATCCTTTACATACTAATCTTGCTTTATTTCTAGTCACTTCTCCATTTTGTTCCTATCACATTGTGATCTTTTGGTCTAGATACTAATTCCCAAGTATCATTATTTTCTATTTGATTTAATTCTTCATCCATATCCTTAACCCAATTCTTATCATGTCTAACTTCTAAAAAAGTTCTAGGCTGAATTTTGGATAACAAAGAGAAATTAACTTGCTCAGATTCACTTACCATCATTCTTCTAGTGTGAATTCCTTCATTTATGTCCCCAATGATGTCACTTTCATTATGATTTATCTAAACATATTTGGATGGAGTTTTGGTGCCCTTTTTCTCCTTCTCCTCATCTTAATCTGATTCTTCAAAACCTTCTTCTTTAATTATTTTAGTAATGTCTACTAGATCACTAATTCTTTGTGTTCCATCTTCTTCTATCCTGACACTTACACTTTCAAAAAATTTCTTGGTTATTTTTTTATAACATTTATAATCTTTACTTTTAAAATAATAACCAAGAAATATACCTTCATCTGCTCTGGATTCAAACTTACCAAGTTTTTCATCAATTTTTTTTATGAAGCATCTACTACTGAAAACTCTAAAATAATCAACTATTGTTGGTTTGTATTTCCGTAGCTCATAAGGAGTCATGTCACTATTGACTCTCAATAATGCTCTATTCTAAATATGCACTACTATAGCAACTACCTCTCTCCAATATTTATCTGCTATCTTGGATTCATTTAGCATTGTCCTCACCATCTCCTAAACTGTTCTATTTTTTTGTTCAACTACTCCATTTTGTTGTGGAGTTTTAGCTGTTGAATAATGTCGCTTTATTCCATGATCTTCACAAAACTTAATAAATTGATCTGACATGAATTCTCCTCCTTGATCTTATCTTAGACATTTAATTTTCAAACTGGTTTCATTCTAAACTAATGTTTTGAATGCTTTGAAATGTCTAAAAGCTTTTGATTTTTTTTTTAAAACATTACCCAAGTCATACATAAAAAATAATCAATAAGAAACATGAAACATTTCTCACCTGTGGTTTGAGTCCCCATAGGTCCATATAGGTCAGTGTGAACAAGCTCTAGAATCTGAGTGGTTGAGTACTCTTTAGTTTTGAACCACCTTCTAGCCTGCTTCCCATGTTGACAAGGTTCACAAAGCATGTCAGATGGCTTTGTAATATTTGGAAGATTTTTTATTGATTGATTTTTGTTGATGTTGACAAGATTGTTAAAATTTATGTGCCCCATTTTCCTATGCCATAGTCAACTTTCTTCAATCTAAATCAAATAACATCTTTGACCTTTGATGTCTGATAGCATATACAAGTTATTCCTTATTCTCTGAGCATCTGCAACCAATACATCTGAATCTTTTCTTCTAATTTTAAAACCTTATCCATAAAAATTTAGTTTATGCCCTTGATCACACATTTTACTTACACTTAAAATATTATGCTTAAGACCTTCTACTTATAAAACATTTTCAGTTTTAGTTCTACCATTATCCAAACTTAGTGTACCTTTTACAGTAATTCTGGCAATAGTATTGTCTCCAAATTTCACTGTGCCACCATTGATCTTCTTCAAGGTTATGAACTTGATCTAGTCTCCTATCATGTGCCTCAAACATCCACTATCAATGAAACATAGCTTTTTTTAATTTCTTGCATGCAAAGCTGTCTGCACCAACATAGATTTTTCATGTTGTTTCTTTCGCCAAGAACTTGCCTGAACTTTATTCTTTATGAATGAAGCCTTAAAATTATGGTCCTTCTTGACTGAATCGAACACACTTATATAGTACTGGGCTATGTGTTCAAATTTTTTACACTTGTAACATATTATGGCCTCTTCATGAAAGCCTGATAGAGGAGCAAAAAATTTGTGACTTCTACTTGATTCTACATGACTTTCTTTCTCCTTATTTTTGAAACTATTAGCTCTTTTTCAACATTATAATTTCTTATGACCGTATCTATTACAATAAAAATAGTAACCATAAAAATAGGACATGTTTTTGTATCTCTGACCTGATTGCCTTTTGTAGCTATGTTCCCTTCAACCTTCTTTGTTTGAGATGTCCTCTATATTCTTAACTTCTTCCCTTTTTATTTCTTCTTTTGTATGAGCTACAGCATAGCTCTTTCCTTTTTCCTTGTCTGTGAAAGTAGTGACCTCCTCTTTCTCCTTTTCAAATCCAATACCCATCTTATCTGACATTGATCTTTGATTTTCTAATATCTAATTCAACATATTAGTGTTATTCTCAAATTTTTAATCATTAGTTGCTCTATCATTGATTACTTTATATATTTTATCAAGATCTACTTTTAAAGAAGCAATTTCAATAACATACCTTTCACATTATTTACTTACTATTTTCATATGTGCCATTAGATCTTATTCATTCTTCTTGGCTTCTTCAAAGTGTACTTATAGATCTTCAATTATTTCATTTGACTCCTTTTCATTTTTCTCGATCTGAAGCTTTAATCTTTGATTCTTCTTTTCAAGAGATTTTAACTCTTCTAAGGCACAAATGATTTATCCTTCTAGATTCACTTTAGCTTCATCATGTTCTTCTTCTTGATCATCTATACTTTTTTCTTGCAGAGGCATCTTCATGTTTGGTCATGAATAGAATCTCTTCTGAGTCATTGTCTCCACTATCTTTAGTTGAGCTAGGATCTTTAGAATACAAACTCTTCTTCTTGAATTTTCCTTTGAAATTCTTCTTGTATGTAAACTTTCCTTTTTCATTTTCATCATTACCCTTATTTGATCATTTAGCTACAAAATTTCCAATCTTTCCATAATTAAAATATTTAAAAGGTAATTTTCCATGATATTTACTTTTTTGCTTTTTCAACTTGCACTGAAAAGAGATCTATTGTCATATTCATCATCGTTGGAACTATCACTTGATTCTTGAATCTTAGCCTTCTCTTTCTTTGATGTCTTAAAATCTACTTCTCTCTTTGAGGGTTTATCTTATTCAGTCCACATCTCATATGCTGTAAGAATACCATGAAGCTCATCCATTTTTAGCTTGGCTAAATTCTTCATCTCTTCAATTTTCAAAACTTTCACATCATATCTCAATGGTAGAGATCTCAAAATATTTTGAACCACAGTCAACTCTTCTAAATTTTTTCCAAGACCTTAAATCTGATTGATTATTTGATCAACCTGTAAGAGATAACTTTCTATATTTTCTTCTTCTTCAATCTTCAAACTCTCAAACTATCTTCTAAAACTTTGAATCTTTGCTTGTTGAACCTTTCCATCACCTTTGTAAATATTCTCAAGTTTTACCCAAGTTTCATGAGCAGACTTACATTGCATAAATTTAACAAATTTTGATTCATATAAACCACATAAAATAGCATTTAAATATTTAGCATTATTTTCACTTGCCTTCTTTTCTTTTGGAGTAGTTACAAGTGTTTATGGCTCTTCATATTCTTCCACCACTACTTGTTATATGTCGAATCTAAGGGCCATAAAATAAGTCTTCATCCTTATGATCCAAAAAACATAATTCATTCCATCAAACAAAGGTGCCTTATTTATAGAAAATCTTTCATATGATCTAGCCATCATACTTTCCTGATCTTCCTTCAAGCTGTAAAACTTTTTAAAAAGGAACCTACTCTGATACCAATTGTTAAGCATGAAATATACTGAGAGGGGGTGGTGAATCAATATATTATATATCTTATATTTAAATTGATTTCTTTTATTTAACCACTTAATCATACATTCAAGATATGCAATAAAATTGAAATAATAATTTGCACCACACAAGAGAGAGAGAGAGAGACCAAATTTTTACGTGGAAACCCAAAGTGGAAAAAAGCATGGAGAACAATCTCAAGTATATGAATGAGCACCAACTCAAAATACAAAGTTTGAAAACACCAACTTGCAAGAGCACCAACCCCTTTTGTTGAGCACCAACCTATAGGAGCACCAACCCCTTATAAAATTTGTGAGCACCAACCCACAGGAGCACCAACCCCTTTTGTGTATAAAACATAATTATCTCTCAATGTTTCTTACTCAACAAATGATAGAACTCTACAATATCTCCTGGTTTTCTCTCTTTGAAAACAAAAACAAACCATGCACACTCTTGCATATTACAAATGGCTTCTAAAGCCTTTATTTATAGCTTTTCAAATGACCTTTGGTCTTCACCCTTTGTGACCCTTCAATCCTCATGGAAAATGGTGCCAAACTTGCATGACCTTTCATATCCTTGAATTTTGAAATTCATATGGTGACCTTTCATAAGCAAAAGCATCATTTCCTCTTTTGTCTTTATCTTGGTGAATTTTTGTATTCCTCAAAGTGTCCCTTCATGGAAAAATGTGTCATACGTCTTTTTTCTTCACATGGTGACTCTTGGAATTCCTCAAGGTGACTCTTCATGAGAAAATGTGTCCCATTCCACTTTCATCTTTTACCCCATGACTCTTTGACTTCTCCATGGGCCCTCTTTTGACTTATATGCAACCAAAAATATATTCATTAATATTAAATAAATATTAACACACATTAGACAAGATATGAATATTAAAAACACCATTAAATGCAATGGGGCCTATATCACCAATAATGCTAGACCTTTGACATCAATGACAATATTTACAACACTTCAGACTTATTGGTTGCATGTGAGGTATGTTTCAATTATATATTATCATTTCTCCAATTTATTCATATAGACATGAAAACTAAAATTAATTCATGAACAAATATATCAAGAATAGAAGAATGGATAAATAAAAAATGTAATGGTCATGCATAATACTCTCCTTATCTTCTTAATTAAATACATTCTATGAAACTATAATACAACCTTAAAATAATAATTGGTTATCATTTCATGTTAAAAAACATGAAATTTATATCTATGTTTCTTCTCCCCTTGATCTAATCTTACTTGGTAGTTTGTTGCGGCTACCAACAAAAGGTTTTTTAAGAATTCCTTAAGTGGAACTTTTTATTTGGGTTCCACTCATCTTGAAACATGAGTAAACCTATTTGATTGGTTGTTTGGGCTGTCAGAAGTAAAAATTTGTGAAAAATATTTATGAGGAACCTTTTATTTAGGTTCCACTCATCTTGACACTTGAATAAATTCCATTGCTTTGATTATTAAATCCTGCTTGTTATTTTTGATCTAATGAAAATGAATTATTAATGCCTTGATATTCATTTGTGAAATGATGTATGGAATAAGGAATGACCTTTCATAATTAATGTATGATTTTATTTTTGATTACATAAACTATAAGGAAACTATGATTTAATTAATTGAAGGTCTTACAACTTTTAATTGGCTTGCCAATAAAGAATAGTTGAATAGACTATAGATTGGCATTGATAACCATCCATGTTTGATATGAATGTTGAACTTACAAATGAAGTGACCTTAAAGGATGTAAGGTGTTGTAACCCAGTCTTTATCACTCAAAATGATGTATTAAATATATCTACTCTTATGCTTTATAATTGTTTAATGAAAGATTAAAAAATTGCACACAGGGAATTAATGTTGGTTGTTGATTTTTGAATGCTTGTGTATTATATGGCTTGTATCTTGATTTGATTAATTAACCTAACAAGTAACTTAAGAAGCTTAAGTATAAATTTCTTAGTTAATAATTTTATTTAACTTAGCCATCCTCGAGTGAGATTTAAACCTAGTAAAGAGAATGAGGCATTTACCTAGGGTTAACAACCTAAAAATGGTCCTATGAGATTATAGTGAGTACCACTTATGGAATTTGAGACATAATAGTGTATGCGTACACTGATATGCCCCAAATCCCATAATCCATCTAAATAACAACCAATTTATCCATATTTATTTTTGTACATACTTACCTCTAGTGAATTTTCATAACTTTCCCTCCTTTGGTTCCAATCACATTAACGCATAATTTGTTAAACATTTCATTGCATTAGTATGTGGGTCTAACACATATCCAAAGTACACTCTAATAGATGATTCCAAATTTTTTTGGGGGTTTCTTCATTTGGTATCAGAGTAGGAATATGCTCTAGAGAACTTTGGGAATGAATATTTTCCTATAACTAAATGTAATCTCCTAAAGTTCTCACTTGTAATTTATCAATATGGTCAGGGCATGATCAAGCAAAGGCAACATCCACAAAAATCCTTTGAATGTCAATACTACTAGGAATAGGGGTCAAGGATGTGGAAGAGGTTGTTGAAGCTATATTTCCATTTGTAATCTATCAAAATCTTAGTGAATAATGTAAATAGTAATATTGAGGTACCCCATACTGAAGCAGTTGGTAGAATTCCAACTGATAAGCATGAGGAAGTCCTCAAAGGGATCATAACATCCTTAACACCTTGCAAGGGAAGATTGATACTGAGGAACAAAGATTGAAAAATATTTAAGGGATATCCTAAGAGGAAGTACCCAAGCTAGAGATGGGTCAAGTGGAAGGACCTATAATCCAATAATTACTTTTGACCACCATTGACCCAATCATCAAAGAAATGAATATGCTTCCTCTACCTACATTTTTAGGTGAAGAATCAAGTGATGTGGTTGATGCTTGGTTGGTACACTTGTAGAATTAATTCAATTCGCACAATATGCCTTCTAATGTGAAAGCTAGAGTGATAGCCTATTAGCTAATAGGACCTATAGCCTTATGGTGGAATCACCTTTGTGTTATTGAATGGTATCAACCTTTGAATCTATCTTGGCCTATTTTTGAGACTCAATTCTACAAAAGGTATCTAAATTCAAACTATAAGGAGAAAAAAATCACTAATTTTTAACTCCTAAAATAAGATAACATGAATGTGGCAGAATATGAGAATAAATTCATGAACTAGTTACATCATCTGAACTATATGCATGACGAAGAAAATAAAATTGCTTAGATTAAGATTGGACTTAAGGAGATTTTGATGTATGATGTTAACATGAAAAATCCAAAAATGTTGGCTGCAACCATTGAATCAACATATAGGGTTGAAGAGAAAGAAAAGTCTTACCAAAATGCAAGGCAAGAATTCAAGCCCTATAGGGAATAATCAAAGGATAATAATTTTTCTTTCGAGAACAAGAATTTTAGGAAATATGATCGTAGATTTTTAGGAAATGATAAGAATTACATCAAGTTTTCAAATCATAACATAAATTTCAAATCCCATGGAGCTTACAAAACTGGTTCTTATAAGAAGCAACAACATCAAAATAACTCATGTGGACCTAACACGGGTGTTAATATAGTTCCTGTAACATCTTCTAGACTGATTGTGTGCTGGGAATATGGAAACAATCACAATAAGAAGGAATGTGTTAAGCTAAAATCAGGCCAAATAGTAAATCATAGGGTGTCTGTTGCCGTTGATAACCATAATGTTGACTTGCAAGCCACTCCTATTGAGACCCAAGGTATAATTAATGGTTTTTATTTGACTATTTTGATTAATTATGTTGCAACAAAAAAAATTATTTCTCCTTTTACTTCTTAAGAATGTAACATTAAACCAATCTTGATAAGAGAAGATTGGGAAGTGGAATTCATTATTGGCAAGAAAGTTCCCACTCTTGAATGCTTTGAACAAGCAGAATTAGATCTTGGTGTTTTTAAGACCAAGGCAATTTTGTTTCTCACACCTTTATGATCATATGATCTCATCTTTAGGATGGATTGGTTGTATGAGCATCAATCCACACTTGATTTTTTAGGAAAAAGGGTGTGGTACACCAATGACCTTGGTTAAATTATAGAATTACAAGGCATGCAAGGGTCTACAAGATGTAAAACACTTTCAGCCCTGCATTTAAAAAGAGATATTAAGAAAGGATGAAAACTCAATGTAGTCCAACTACAATAAATTCCTAATGAGAAAGATCTAGAACATGTATATTTCCTCATATTAAGGGAATTTATGGATCTCTTTCCTAGAAAGTTGCTTAGGTTGCCACCCAAGTGAGAGTTTAATTTTTATATTGACATCATACCTAAATTTGCCCTTACATCTAAGGCACCTTACCACATGAATGTGGATAATCTATAAGAATTAAAAGTTTGAATACAAAAACTTTTAGACAACAAGAGCATATGGCCAAGTGTGTCCCCTTGGGGTGCTTCAGGAGTCTTTGTATAGAATAAGGATAGTAATCTAAGGCTTTGTATTGATTATTGCATGCTAAACAAGGTAACAATCAAACACCACTACCCTTTACCAAGTATTGATGATTTGTTTGACCAAATGAAGGGTGAAATAGTCTTTTACAAGATAGACTTGAGGTCTAGTAACCATCAGCTACTCATTAAGGAAGAGGACATTCATAAAACATCCTTTATGACCCATTATGGACATTATGAATTTACGATTTTGCCTTTCAATTTAACCAATGCACCTGTAGCCTTCATGAACCTTATGAACAAGATTTTTAGAGATTATTTGGATAAGTTTGTATTAGTTTTTCTAGATGATATTTTGATTTATTCAAAAGATGAGGCTAAGCATGACCAACACCTTTTTATAGTCTTGCAAAGACTAAGACAACATAAGCTTTATGGGAAATTGTCCAAATGTGCATTATATGAATCTAAAATTCATTATTTAGGACACATCATTTCCAAAGGAATTTTTTTTGACCCCCCCAAGATTAAATACATCCAAGATTTACTTGCTCCTTATAATGTACATGAGGTGTGAAGCTTCATGGGCTTGGCTGATTACTACCAACACTTTGTTGATATTTTTTCAAGTATGGCCTACCCTATCACTTCCTAACAATGCAAATGAAAGAAGTTTGAATAGACCCCTTGGTGTGGGGAAGCTTTTATTAAATTGAAGGGGATACTTACTACAACTCCTATTTTGATCATATTAGACCCAAATAGTAATTTTAAAGTTTTGGCTGATGCTTCCAAAGAAGGCTATGGGGGAATTTTGACATGAGATGGAAATGTTGGAATGAGCGTTCACACTTGCTCATGTGTTAAGCTTTGTTAGGAGTTGGTTTATTAATTTTTATGTGTCAAATATTTGTACAACTATTTTATGCATGAAAATATTCCATAATAATTAAAATTGGCTTCACACAACAAATTATTTGTTGTGCAAAACAAACTGTTATGCCTATTTAATAGGCACTCTTATTGCTTAGCCTATGTTGGTGGAGAGAGAAAGCCTACAGATGTTTATATTATTCATGAGGAAATAATGAGAATTTTATGTATAATTATTTTTCATCTAAATAATTTATTGTGATGGCTTTGTTGAAGGTGTGGTAATGGTGTGTAGGAGAGATCTTACTGGTTTCAAATTCATTATGAATTCCAACATGGTATCAAATCAGTCTTCATGCATTGATTAGTCAGCATGTATGGTAGCCTGTGTTCAGTGATTCTTTGTTGTAGCCTCTATTTGATTTGTTTGTTTTCATGCATCTATGTGCATTAACTATTTTCTTTAAACCACACTCTTCTTCATCATTTAATGTATTCCCATTGTGGTTGGATCAACCTCAAAGTATTGGAATAACATTTTTTCCTAATGTTCATCACTTGATGTATTAACTCAAATGTGGATCCCTTTTTATTCCATGTGGGGAGCTTAGTGAACAATCTTTTTTGAGTCTTGCATGTCTTGACTGTATTATTATCCTCAATTGATATTGACTCCACCAGATTTGAAGTTACTTTTGTTGAGAGTGACATCAGGTGGCCATCAAGATGGGATGCTTATCTCAAGATGGAAGGAGCCAGGGTACATTGGTTTTCATTTCTTAACTCACTCATGGTTATTTCCTTCCTTGTTATTAGAGTTCTTGTGATCTTCCTTTTCACTATGAGGTGAGATCTGACCCATTATGAATATTGAGATTCTTCTTCCCATTGAGTTCTACATTGGCCACTTATGAATCCACCCTGCATGTCAGTTGATTTAAAAATGTTTCTTCATTAAAACTCAGATATGCGTTGAAGACATTATATTTCATTCCTCCTATTTGAACTTAACCTACGTTGATCTCTTTAGTCAATTCCTACATTCAATGACCTAGTTTATGAGTTGGCTCAATAAACAGCCCCACATCAATGAACTTGGTGAGCTCAAACTTGGTAAAACTTAGCTTTGGCACCAATAATAGTTAGATTTGACACAACATTATATGGTTATTTGGCTTGATATATGGCTTGACCTTTGATATTTGGCCATGTTGAATATGATCACATTGCTTTTGGAACTACTCAATCCATGTTGAGTTCCAAACATAGCCAGACTGCCACCTATCTACCCAAATAATGCACTTCTAGCTATAGTTTGTTTCTCTGATGTCATTTACATCTATTGACCCTACAACAAGGTTAACATTGGTGTTTATCTCTTAACTGCATAGTATTGACTATTGATTGCTACCATGTGGTCTCCACTTACTCCCTGGTCATTCTATGATCAACTACCTATTGAAAGTCCTCTTTACCACTCGCCATACCATTGACTACTTTAAGGCAAACTTTTATGGAGGCACAAAGTCTAGGTGGAAGTTGAGAGGTCAAAACCAAAGTGCATATTTTTTTATTTCAAAATTCCTTTAATTTTTTTAGGATTTAAAGAGCTAATTATGCTTTAAAGTGGGTTTGTTGATAAAAAGGTGGATATTTATTGTAAGAGGGGATAATTTTATTTAGGTGGTGGTGCTAAAGTTTTAAGTAGGGCCATTTATTATCGACAGGGGTGACTTATTTTCTATAGTGAGGGGAGCGTATTTTGTAAAGAGGTCCTTTTATTTGTGCGGGTTCAAGTTTTTAAAGAGGGATATTAATTTTTTTTTGAAAGTATGTGGGCTCAAACTTAAAAAATGGGTGCACTTATTTAAATGTTGTGCACTATTATTAAGGGAAACTTAGATCATTTTATTATAAGGTGGTAAAATATTATTTGGATAATATTTTCCTTCTTGATTTCAAAGACAAAGGAGAGGTCCAGTCTTATAGGGAGTGAGACCACTTCACAAAAACACTTCATTTTTGTGGTGTGATTTGTACTCCTTTCATTTGTGGATGCATTTTTGGCTATGATTGACATTTTCAGTGTGCATTATACTCCTTGAGCCATACATGTTGTATTTGAAGATGTATTTTTGGTTGTAACTGACGTCTATTTTGAGGGTTCTATTTTGTTTGAATTTGGATATTTTTTGCCATTTCATGTCTTTATATATGGAATCTTACATGTTTGAACCCCTTAGTTCATTCAAATACACCACATGGAAAGACAAGATGTTGCTACACTTATAGACGAAAGGATTGTGGAGAGTCATTATTGGTGATTTTCCCATTTTCACAAATGAGGATGATATTGTGTGGCTTGCATCCATGTAAAATAAGGCACTTGTATTCATTTACCTCCATGTTTCTGATAGTTTGCAAACCCACATTGAAAATGCCACATCACCTAAAGGAGCTTGGGACATTATTTGATGAGATTACTTCACCTCCACATGTTCTTGTTTATTCTCCTCTCTCTCATAGTGAGGATTCTTCTATTGGTGATAGTGTTTTCCCACCATCTTCTCCTATTTGTGAGAATGTTTCACTTCATGATGACTTGCATGAGGACTCTTTGGCATCTTCATCTTCTCCTATTAGTTCTTGTCTTCCTTTAATTGTTAGTAAGGAAATATTTTTTGAGGATGAGACACTATTGGTGGTCACTTGGATGAGGTATTTACACCTCCACATATTGATGCACATTCTGATATAGTATTTGTTGCTCCTATTTTTTATTTTGGTATGACTCTTGCTAGTACCCTACCAAGTCCTATGTAACCCATTGATCCTATGGCCTCTTTCTTAGCACTTTAGGAAGCAAATATGAAACTTTTGATGTAGAATTCTATTGTTCACTCCTTAATTCATGGAAAGGATACCCTCATTTATTATCTATAGAAGAAACTAGTTGGCACACAACATCAATCTAGCATTCCATCATGTTGTGTTATTGAATTTGGTACTCATCCACTTGATGCACTTTTACAGTGTGATTTAACAAATTCTAATTGACCCATTATTCCTGGTGATTATCTTATTATAGATGATACTTATGTGCCTTCTATTGCTACACACTCTACACATTCCACTCTAGTTCCACCTGCACTTATGCATGCTTCTTTTAAGAAGCATACCATTGGGTTTAGCTCTTGCATGCTTCATTCCATGGGTCACACTACCAGACTTGTAGGCATTAGGCATCATTTGTAGGGCATTGCCTACCCTATTCAACCTATTATGTGGATTACTCAGCATGGACTTGGTTATGATGCAGGTGTTTCATCTTCATTGGGATATGTTGATAGAGGTCCTTTTTTTGTTTGCTCCACTCTTCATGAGGATTATGAGTTACATATGGGCTCTTGTACACCTTCACTCAGGCCTGAGAAACCTAAGATTATAGTGGTTAAACATGATCTACCTGACACTTCTATGGATGTTACCTCACATTTTTATACTATGGATTTTACACCCACACATATGCAAGCATCTTCATCCACAATTCATGTTGATTTGGGGTGGATTTTATATCAATATTGGTGGTATAAGAGGCATTCTTAGAGAGGATGCTACAAGCATCATTCCTCCACTATTCAACTTCTTCAACCACACATTGCTCTTCCTACCTTATGATGCTCCTTGTTGTTTTTTGAGCTCCTTGTTAGGTAGATGTGTTTTTTGAGCTTGTATCTCTCATTCTACATAGCTTGAGTGCATTTTGGACATTCATCCCTTCCTTAGTGATATTATTGTAGGATGGGACCTTTGTTTGTAGTCACAATGAGTTTCATGGAGATTTTTCCTTCATGTGTGTGCTCCATGTTTGAGCACTTGCTTATCTATTTGTTGACTATCCCATCATCACTAAGGACATCATTATTAAGATATTTCATATCTATATCTAATTTTTTATAGTTTATTTCAGCTATTTTGGTGGATTTTGTTCTCTTTATAGAGTGTAGATAGTCTAGTGTAGCCTAATGTTAGCATTTCAGTGTTTTCATCATGGGATTGGCCCACTAATTTAGATGTTTTTTGAGTCACTAAACCCATTTCAGCATTAGTAAACCACATTTTATTTTGGAGGTAGTTGATTGAGTGCATTTGTATTTGATATCCTTTGTTTTATCCAGTGCACCTCTTTAGCATTATATTCGATTATTAAGACATTTGCTTTCTTGGGGCAGCTTGAGGCATATGTTTTTTTCTCTCTTGACTTTATCTATTGTTACTAGTTTTTGGGCACCTTGCGGTGATACATTTCATCCATGGTGACTCTTTTTTCCCAATGTTTTGAGATCATTGTTTTTTATGGAGTTAGCCTCGTACATAGTACCATCTCTTATTTGACTTGGTTGGTAAAATGATTTGTCATCTATGTATTCTAATAAGATGGATTGGTTACCATAGGGACACTTTGTATTTCATTGTGTATTTGTGCATGGGTACCTGATCAAGCCTTTTTGTCAAGACTCATTTAGTCTCTTTGATTTCTCTTTTTTTACTCCCTATTTTTTGCTTAAGGGAAGGTGTTGGAATGAGCATTCACACTTACTCATGTGTTAATCTTTATTGGGAGTCATTTCATTAATTATTATGTGTCGAATATTTGCACAATTATTTTATGCATGCAAACATTCCATAATAATTAAAATTGGTTTCACACAACAAATTATGTGTTGTGCAAAACAAAATTTTATGCCTATTTAATAGGTACTATCATTTAGCCTATGTTGGTGGAGAGAGAAAGCCTACGGATGTTTATATTATTCATGAAAAAATAATGAGACATTTATGCATAATTATTTTATCTCTAAATAATTTATTATGATGATTTTGTTTAAGGTGTGGTAATGGTGTACAAGAGAGGTCCTATTGGTTTCAAATTCATTATGAATTCTATCAGGAAAAGCTATGGAATATGAGTCATGAAAGGTGAAATAACATGAAAATAATTATCCTGCACATGACGTGGAACTTGTTGCCATTGTCCATGAACTTAAATAATGGAAACATTTTATGTTGGGAAAACCTTTCCAAGTGAATTTTGATCATAGAAGTCTTGAGTATTTATTTTCTGAAGAATATTTGAATGCAGGCTAGCATAGGTGGTTAGAATTTTTGACCAATTTTGACATGAATATTTCCAATGTCAAAGGTAAGGAAAACCATGTGTCTGATACACTTAACAGACACATATACCTTGACGCCTTGTCAATATTACAAGAAATTTTTGAAAGTGTTGTTTTAGAATAATATCTTGCTAATGTATTTTGCTATGAAGTAAGTGCAGGTTTGGATGATGACCCAGTAGAAAAATATTTGTTGAATTTTATATTACAACAGATAGCTTGATTAGGCATAAAGGAAAAATTTATGTCCCTAGGATGGATGATATGATAAATTTTATACTTAAATAAGTACATGCAACACCTTATTATTCTCATCTAGGTCTGAAAAAAATGATGCACAAGTTAAAAAATCTTTATTTTTGGCCTAGGATGAAGCATGATGTCATTGAATTTTTATAAAAATGCTTAGAATGCCAGTAGGTTAAAGTTGAGCATTTTCATCTAGGAGGGTTGTTCTACCCTCATGGTATTCCTAAAGATAAGTGGGTTGTAGTCTCACTTGATTTTATTTTGGAGCTACCAAAACCATGTAGCAAACATGACACAATCCTATTGGTAATTGATAAAGAAACTAAAGTTGGCCATTTTATGGCTAGAAATTTGATAGATTATGCATCTATATTTATAGAATGCTTCATGAAAGAGGTAGTAAGACTCCATGGCATACCTGAAGTGATCATATCAGATCAAGATAAACTATTTACTTCAAGTTTTTGGTGCACTTTAACTACAAAATTTGGCATAAAGTTGAATTTTAGCTCATCATATCATCCAAAAATAGATGGGCAAACTGAATGACTCAACCAAGTGGTTGAAGACATATTACACATGTATGTAATGGATCAGCAAACCAAATGGGAGGATTATCTTCATCTGGTTGAGTTTACATATAATAATTCTTACCATTCAACTATTAATAAGACTTCTTTTGAGCCCTTATATGGACATAAGTGTAGAACGCATATTGGCTAGGAAAGCTTAGAAAATAAGGTAGTTAATGGGCCAGGTTTGCTGGTAGAATATGACAGGTAAATGGAAATAATAAGGTAAAATTTAAAGGTAGCCTCTGACAGATAGAAAACCTATGTACATCTTAAGAGAAATCTATGGCTATTCAACATAGGGGATAAATTTTTTATATGTATTAGATCACAAAAAAGTTCTATTAAATTTGGTAAAGCTTTCAAGTTGGCACCATGATTTGTCAGTCCTTTTGACATAATGGAAAATATCAATCCTGCTACTTACCGGCTGGCACTTCCTTCTTATATTTCAAGGATTCATGATATTTTTCATGTTGCATTATCAAGAAAGTATATACTTGATTCATCTCATGTTTTGGATTGGACTCATTTACGGGTCATGAAAGAGGAAAAGATTCAGTTAGAACCAATGAGAATTCTAGATAATCATAGTGTTATGATGCATAATAGGGACATACAATAGGTTTTGATGTAATGAGATCCTATGAGAAAATGAAGTGCCACTTGGGAAGATGCTCAAGTTTTCAAACAACATTACTTGATTTTTTATTAAGTCATCAGGATGGCTCCTTTCTATGGGGAAAAGGATGTCATGATCCCACATTTTCATATATATGTTATTGTTATTAATTTGATACTAAATTGATTTAGATGATATTTAGTTGTATTATATGGTACTTTCTACAATAGTGTTGGTTGTGTACTTATGCTATGATTAATTATGTTGTGGTCTTATTATTATTCTATTATTAATAGTTTTATGATCTATATAGATTACTAGATTATGGCATTGCAATTTTACCATATTGGTGACTACAAGTTGTCTATGATCTAGGAAATTTTGTAGAGGCTATAATCTCATAACAATGTATTTGAGCACATCTATATAATCAATAGGTATACCATTATTTGATTTTCCTTCAAATAATTTGATTTAGTCATTATTTTTCATTATGTGTTTGTCAATTTTGATCCTTATGTATGTTTAGACTCATGTACCTTACTAGTTCTATTATAGGTTGTTACTTGTCATTTTGGTTCATTATTTATTATTATCTATTATCGGCCACTACTTTTTCCCGTACTCATAGCTTCACTCCTTATTTGATTGGGTTTCTAAACCATGATTGTTTCCTTTTATTCCCTATTGACTCATTATTTAGACCTATCTAACCTACCTAGACCTAACCCTTGGTAACCTTTTTTATCCCCATGCCACCCTAACCCTCCTTTGACCTTGCACTATTACTTAAGGCTTATGTCATTTGATTTAAACAACTATGAAGTTGTGGTTCGAATTAAACAAAGGTTGATATTATTAAACACATCAACTTGGGCCGATGGTTTATATGGAAATGAAGCCTTATTTAATAAGGCAGGTGGTGAGGGTTATGATTTTAACATTTGGTTATGATAATCACAGATTAACCCTGCTAACTTATCCTCCTATTAGATATAGCATGTTTAATTAGGGAGCTTTCTAGACTCACCATTAATGGGAAGTTGGTGGGATTTCCTTGAGATACACTGAGTCTCTCTCTCTCCTATAGAAAAATTGAATGAGTATTGATGGAGTATGGTAAAATGGATGAAAAGGGATGGGGAAGGTGGATGATAAATAGAATGTTAGGAATATGGGGATTTTTGGGTGCAAACAGTGAACTGGTTTGCTTGGTTTTAATGACAGGTTGGTTAGTTGGAAAGAACATGGTGATTTTGGATGAATCCTTGAGCTTGTCATTCTTCTTGAATTTTTCTATGTGGTTTTCAAGTAAGTTTTTATTTTCGGGTTTTTGCCTTTTTATTTTTACTAGGTTGCTATAATGATAAAAATATAAAAGTTGCACATGCAGCCTAAAGTCCTCAGACTTCCAAGTGCATGCTCAAACTGATTAAAGTGATATAACAACATATTTATTACACATAAACATGTAATAAACTATATACATATATATATATATATATATATATATATATATATATATATATATCATGAAATATATTCTTTATCATTATTATGATTGGGGACGAGTCTGTGAATGGTGTCTGGGTTAATATTTTTCTTTTGACTATCACTTTACCATATTGGAATGGATTCTTTTGCGTGACTAAGTTTTATTATGTCATAATGCAATGAAAAGATTTATAGATCTCATGTTGTGATCTTTCCAACTGTATATTCCTTAATTTTAAGATTGTGTTTATATGAGAAAAGCCTATGGGTTTTTAGGTATTTTTATGCATGGATATCTGGGATTATTTATGAGATGCAACCCAAGAATATAAGGATTAATTATTGTGCTAAATGGTTTTTTTCCCTTGTAACAGACTGCATTATTCTTTTTAATGACCACTTTTACTCCCTACATGCATTGAGAATCCATTTTGTTTCTATCAACCTTGGTTGTGTTGATTTGACTATGGTTATATTTTTCTTCTCTAAGAAATATTTATTTGGGTGGTGAATATTTTGTTATTTGAAGGACTAGGGTATTTTGTTTATTCCATGGAAGGAAATCTTAATCTTAACTTATTGATTTCTAGGTTATTGTGAGATGTTATTTGATCCTTATTTTCCTTATATGGATTTTGTAAATCTTAAATTGATTTAGTCATGGGTTTTAATTTTCAATAAATTTAAAGTCTTATATATATATATATATATATATATATATATATATATATATATATATATATATAGTTTCATTCACTTTATATTTTAAATGACTATGCCCTTGTGAATTATGGGTTATCCTTTTCGAACTACGATTGGTGTGATGTTTTGACCTGGTTCCTTTTATGGCCTTCTCAATTCATTCTAGTTTTATTAATGGTAAATAGGTTTTAAATGTAATATATATACCTAGAGGTATATATTTGAATAGAATGTTATATACCCTGAGTGGTTGTGTTTAATCAGACTATGTTTATAGTGTCTTTATCCACCTATTTGGGATATCTGTGTGTGTGTGTGTGTGTGTAGCCCAAATAGGTGGATAAAGACACTATAAACATAGTCTGATTAACACAACCACTCAGGGTATATAACATTCTATTCAAATATATACCTCTAGGTATATATATTATATTTAAAACCCATTTACCATTAATAAAACCAGAATGAATTGAAAAGGCCATAAAAGAAACCAGGTCGAAACATCACACCAATCATAGTTCGAAAAGGATAACCCATAATTCACAACGGCATAGTCATTTAAAATATAAAGTGAATGAAACTATATGTATATATATATATATATATATATATGTATATATAATATATACATACATATATATATATATATACATATATAAATATATATATATGTATATATATATATATATATATATATATATATGTATATATAAATATATGTATATATATATATATGTATATATATATATATATGTATATATATATATATATATATATGTATATATATATATATATATATATGTATATATATATATATATATGTATATATATATATATATGTATGTATATATATATATATATGTATATATATATATGTATATATATATATATATGTATATATATATAGACACTATAAACATAGTCTGATTAACACAACCACTCAGGGTATATAACATTCTATTCAAATATATACCTCTAGGTATATATATTATATTTAAAACCCATTTACCATTAATAAAACCAGAATGAATTGAAAAGGCCATAAAAGAAACCAGGTCGAAACATCACACCAATCATAGTTCGAAAAGGATAACCCATAATTCACAACGGCATAGTCATTTAAAATATAAAGTGAATGAAACTATATGTATATATATATATATATATATATATATATGTATATATAATATATACATACATATATATATATATATACATATATAAATATATATATATGTATATATATATATATATATATATATATATGTATATATAAATATATGTATATATATATATATATATGTATATATATATATATGTATATATATATATATATATGTATATATATATATATATATGTATATATATATATATATATATGTATATATATATATGTATATATATATATATGTATATATATATATATATATGTGTGTGTGTGTGTGTATATGTATGTGTATGTGTATGTGTATGTGTATGTGTATGTGTATGTGTATGTCTATGTGTATGTATATGTATATGTATATGTATATGTATATGTATATGTATATGTATATGTATATATATATGTATATATATATATATATATGTATATATATATATATATATATATATATATATATATATATGTATACATATATATATGTATACACACACACACACACACATATATATATACGTATATATATGTGTGTGTGTGTGTGTATATATATGTACACACACACACACACACACACACACACACACATATATATATACATATACATATACATATACATATACATATACATATACATATACATATATATACATATACATATATATATATATATATATAGTTTCTTTCACTTTATATTTTAAATGACTATGCCCTTTTGAATTATGGGTTATCCTTTTCGAACTACGATTGGTGTGATGTTTCGACCTGGTTCCTTTTATGGCCTTTTCAATTCATTCTAGTTTTATTAATGGTAAATAGGTTTTAAATATAATATATAAATACCTAGAGGTATATATTTGAATAGAATGTTATATACCCGGAGTGGTTGTGTTTAATCAGACTATGTTTATAGTGTCTTTATCCACCTATTTGGGACGTGTGTGTGTGTGTGCGTGCGTGCGTGCATGCGTGTGTGTGTGTGTGTGTGTGTGTGTGTGTGTGTGTGTGTGTGTGTGTGTGTGTGTGTGTGTGTGTGTGTGTGTTTGTGTGTGTTTATACATATATACATATAGATATAAACATATAAACATATGTCTAGATATGATTTATGTGGCTGTGAGTTTAATTATAACTTGAACCTTTTAATTTCACTAGTATGGGGTATTTTCCATAAGTATATGTTACTCATTATTGTTTTGTTCATAAATCCATTCTTATGATTTTTAATCGACGATGCCTAACTTAATGTTTATTCCATGTTATATTGTGTTTATTAAAACTTGACTTGCACATTTTTAAGTTAGTTGAGTCAAATTGATAATTATTGTTTTTTTTATAATTAGGTTTTGGTTATGTCATTGTCTTTCTTGTCAAAATATGTAAAAATTCATTCCTACACTAGACTAGAATAGTTACAGGTATACATTGAGAGTTCAGATGTTTAAAAGACTGATCAGGATGTTGGATGAGGTCCAAGTGGGATGAATTTAGAATATATATAATGGATTAATAATTAACATGTTCTATATCATTTGACAATCTAAATTTAACCATCCTCATCCTAAACATATACCTTGATGGTTTAAGTATTCTTGTCTCACCTTGGAATGAACCAACATTGTAATTTGTGTATTTTTGTGGTTATGTCTTAGTCTGGAGTTCGATGTGCTTAGAATACATTCACTTTTCCTAGTTACTACAACCACCAATCTGATGATGGTTGGGGTGGTAAGGGCCACCAATGGGGGGCTCATAGGAATGGTGGGAAGGGATGATCTTGATCAATTGGTTCATGATCGACTTCTTTAACGTCACATAGAAGATGGTAACAAATATGTTTAATAATTTTTTTGATTAATTTATTAATTTTGAATTGATTAAAGATATTTTTGGTTACTAACAAACATAATGAATAGAATCTAGAAATAAATTATCAAAAGGGTAAATTAAATAAGGTTAAAGATTTATACAGGTACCTTGAATTGGCATTGTTTAATCTTATCCCTTATGATTATAGTGCATATGAATCATTTGATTATGTTCTAACTTATATGGTCTAAAGATGGGTTTAGATGACATATTGGTTATTAGTATACTAACTCTCCTAATTCTAATAATCTAGTATGTAATGGTTTGGTACTACTTAACTTATGTTAAAAGTAAATACCTTAAATATATTCTTTGTGGTTTTTTAGGAGAATCAATTAGAATGTTATGACGGATCTATTTTCAAAAATGATTCTATTTTAAAAGATATAAATTAGGTTATTATGAGAATTAATGTTATTTTAGAATTTTTCATTATAAATGAATGAATGGTTTCAAATCGATGGTTACAGCTATATATTTCAAAGTAAATATGAATTAATAGAAGTTTTTTATTGTTCTTGAATTACATGTGCATTTAAACTTACCCTGGACACTTGTATTTAGAATAAATAACGTGGAATAATGTTTATAAGATAGATGGTTACTCTTATATGTAATTACACAGTTGTGTTAGAAACATCTAACCCTTGTAGCAATGCATAAAATTGGACTATATGAAAAATTAAATAAATAATTTCTTCATGCACTTTAGACTTATTGGTTGCATGTAAGGTATGTTTCAAGTATATAATATCATTTCTCCAATTTATTCATATAGTCATGAAAATTGAAAGTAATTCGTGAACAAACATAGCAAGAGCAAAAAAATGGATAAATCAAAAATGTAATGGTCATGTAAAATACTCTCCTTATCTGCTTAATTAATTACATTCTATGAAATTGTAATACAACCTTAAAACAATAATTGGCTATCATTTAATGTTAAATAACATGAAATTTATATCTTTTTTTAATCTCCCCTTGAGCTAAACTTACTTGGTAGGTTGTCACAGCTGCCAACAAAAGGTTTTTTAAGAGTTCCTTAAGTGGAACCTTTTATTTGGGTTCCACTTATCTTGAAACTCAAGTAAACCTACTTGGCTAGTTGTTTGGGCTGCTAGTAGTAAAAATTTGTGAAATTTCCTTATGAGGAACATTTTATTTGGGTTATACTCATCTTGACACTTAAATGAATTCCGTTGCTTTGATTATTAAAATCTTATTTTTATTTTTGATCTAATGGAAATGAATTATTAATGCCTTGATATTCATTTATGAAATGATGTATGGAATAAGGAATGATCTTTCAGAATGAATATTTGATTTTATTATTGATGGCATAAAATATAAGGCAATTCTAATTTAATTACTTGAAGGTCTTACACCCTTTTATATAGCATTGGCTATGCCAATAAAGAATAGTTGAATAGACTATAGATTGGCATTGATAACCATCCATGTTTGATATGAATGTTGAACATACAAATGAAATGACCTTAAAGGCTATAAGGTGTTGTAACCTAGTTGGTAGCACTCAAAAATGATGTATTAAATGTGTCTACTCTTATTCTTTATAATTGCTAAATGAAGGATTAAACATCTATGTATGGAATTAATGTTGGTTGCTAATTTTTTAATGCTTGTGTATTATATGGCTTGTATCTTGATTTGATTACTTAACCTAATCAATAAGTTAAGAGCCTTAAGTCTAACCTTCTCAATTAAGGTCTTTCTTTAACTTATCCATCCTTGAGTGGGATTGAAACCCACTAAGGATAATGAGGAATTTACCTAGGGTTAAAGACTTAGAAATAGTCCTATGAGGTTATAGTGAGTACCACTTATGGCATTAGAGATATAATAGTGTATGCATACACTGATACACTCTAAATCCCCTAATCCCTCTAAATAGCAACAAGTTTCCCCATAGTGCCTTTTGTACATACTTAACTCTAGTGAATTGCCTCAACTTCCCCTTCTTTAGTTCTAATGATGTTAACACATAGTTCATTAAATGTTTCATTGCATTAGCAAGTGGGTCTAAAACATATCCAAAATGTATTCCAATAGAGGATTCCAAATTTTTTTGGGGGGTTGTTTCATTATATGCATTTTTTATCATGGGTCTTGAAACACCAATAATGGAGCTTGAATCACCACCTCTTGGTCTTGAAAAAATGGTCCCCAAAATTCAATTCTGTCACTATCTTTATAGGTTAAACCCATTTGGGTTGTCCTACCCCATCTCCCACTATAGTTTTAGATGGGACATAGTCTAAAGGCTATTCATGAATTACTAAGTGAGTTTCTATAAATGCACCTAGATATCAACCACTTTTCCCTCACTAATTTTTCTAGGATTTTGGTGAATATAGATACCTGCAAGAATCTTTCTAATAAAATAGCTTTACAAGTAGGAGACTGCTCCTAGTCTCAACCACTTGACTATGAAGGTTTGTTGTTTCACTACCTTAGTTGCTTTGGCACTATAAATTTGACCAAAAATGCGGTCTCCTCAAAAAAATAAGGTATCTTCTTGGTTGAAAGACTCCATTCCCAAAAAACTTAAGGTGTTGGCTTTGGATGAAGAGTGGATTCCTTATAATAGTGAGGATTATGCCTGTTCTTTAGAAGTTCTTATTACAAATGAGTATTTTAAGAGTCATCCTCACTCTGAAGAAGAATTTTTGGCTGATTTAATCTCTACAAGGAAGGTTCCAAACTTTTTTGGTGCTCCCTCCTTAGTGGATAACCCAGAAATTGACTTATCCAAGGTTAAAGTTATGAATGCTACATCAGTAGAAGACAAATCTAAGCATTGTGTTCCAATTATAAACTCTTCACCACCTAACCAATTAAAAAATAAGGAAAGGTGGTTTAAGGTCCAAAAAATGAAAAAATAAAGAAAAGTAATTGTTCAACCCTCTGGCATTTCCTTCCATTTGGTGGGACCCCATGTTGAAATTTAGAAGACAAGTGAAAAAGGGATTAGGCCCTTGGGTAATTTTTGTAGGATCTTCACAAAAGTTTCCTAGGAAATTAAGATAGGTTAATTTTTGGTGGATGTTTTAGGTGTGTTACTTTTTACCACCAATTTTTAATCACTTGTAGAGGCATCCTATTTAAACATTAATATTTATCTTTCACTCTTTTATATAAGTCTTTGTGTCCTTTTAAAACTTATTTTAACCTTATCAATTAAAAAAATAAATTGTAGCTCAAACATCATGTATATAGATATTTCTTAAAGGCAATATCATAATAATTGAAATATTGTAGAAAAATAAAACCACTTTCCTAACAACCTTCCAGCTTTTTGATGATTTATTCAACCAAGGCTTTCCAAAAACTAAAAGAGTTTCTTCCATAAAAAAGAGGAATACCTAAGTACGAGAAATGACTATTACCTAGATTAATGTCTATAAATATGCATATGGTAATTTTAACATACTTGTTTGGATTGAATAGGAATATTTTGAATTTTCAAATGTTTACTTTCTTTAAAAAAGCTTCTTCATATAGTTATAAGGCTTGATTTATCATGTAATCCTCTAATATGGTTGCATCTCGTTCTAACCCAGTGTCATAAGCAAACTAAGATGAGATATTTTGGAATCATTATCAACCATAGGGACTCATTTTAGTAAGTTTGATTCTTTGATATGGGTGAGACATATACCTAGAGCTTATTTAACTATAATAAAAATGTAAAGTGACAATGATCTCTTTACCTAAGCCCAAGAGACTTTCCAAAGAAACCAATTGGTCTAAAATTAATCAAGATGGATAATTTTCAAGAGTTTATGCAAATAAAAATCTACTCCCTCATTTCTGTTGAATCCATTTTTTTTCATTATGTAGAGCAACAAATATAAATTGACTCTATTAAAATATGTTTTCATAACTATTAAAATAGCATATTGATTTTTCTTTGGGATGAATCATAATTGATTAACTCATGTGTAATAATAATACCATCCAAAATTTAGCTTCCATCTATAAATCCCCCATCGAGAAATGATTTTCGGGAAGAGTTTTTTAATTTATTTTCCATAACATTTGAGATGATTTAATAAATGTAATCTCAAAAAGGAGTAGGTATATAGGATTTAAAATAGATGGAACCTTATGTTTTTGGTATTAGAGAAATAAAAGTGCATTTTAACTATTTAAGGACACATTTATTTATAACTTGATTTTAAACTGTATCCGAAACATCATCTCCAATAATATTCCAATACACATGATAAAATGTAGTTGGAAAACCATTCAGGTCTAAGGATTTTTCAGGTTTAAAAGAGAAGACAATAATTGCAAATTTTTATTTAAATATTTTTGTCATGAGTGTTATATTTTTATTGGATAACAAATAAATAATGTGGATTAAATTTTCATTTATAAAAATTTAATTAAAAAAAAAAAAAAAAAAAAATCTATCTTATTATATCTCAATGATAAATTCTTTGTATATATTTTTATCTTGAAGTAAAATTCCTTTTTATCTAAAAGAAAGAGACCTAATAGCATAGTGATCTTTGAGATATTGTTGAATTTTATTCTCATTATTTTTTTTAATATATAATCATTTTTAATCTCCTCTTTCAACCACCTCACTTTGGATTGTTATTTCTAGTGGATCTCTTAGTTAAGCAAAAATTTATTGCAATCTTCCATAATATATTCTTCATTAGATTTGATCATTTAATTCAACTCTCTAAATTAAATTCTCAACAATATAAATTTTATTTTTTATTTAAATATCTCTTTATGTTAGTTATCTAAATTCTTTTTGTTCTAGTCTTCTAGGAGGATTATTATAAACTTTAACTTCTTGGCTATAATAAAAACTTTTGAACCCTTCATTATTGTGATCAACTAATTTAAATTTTTTCTTTCAAATATTCTTAGTTTATCCACATTAATTATAAATTTAACAACAATATCCTTTTGCAAAGGACCTAAGGATTCAAAGGAATAGCTTATCAATCAATGATCATAATCAACAATTACCATATTTTTTTATTAAAAACTATTATGGGGAATCTAATACATGTTGAGCAAGAACCTATCTATATTTTCATACTTATAGTTGGTTCCTAATATTCTATTATATGAAGTGATGTTTTTTTAATTTTTTTTTAAATAAAAAATAAAGATATCATCAAAAAACTAAGCAAAGTCTTAGGTTAATTTTGAAATAAATCCAAATCTTCCATATTTTTTAAAATGATAGGGGATCATGTTTATGTCCCCTTATATAATTAATTTTTATTTAGAGCACATAATTTTAATATTTTTTTATTAAATATGATAGATATTACTACCTTACCTAATAGTTAGATAATAAAAAATTGAATAAGTGAATCTATTGGTTGAGCCAATTTCCTCACATTTGACTACCTACATATTTACACAACCATCAACTAACATACCTAAAATAATTTGAGGGTTCCAAGATACATTCAAACCCTAAAATCACATGATATATTTATTCCTAAAATATTTCAAATTCACCAAATTTATTTCATGGCTTCCCTAAAAATATTTTCCTCCATATTTCTTTACTGAATTAACAAAATATATAGAGTTTTCTCATAAATAAATAGATTTAACAGCCTATATTTATGTGGGGCATTTATTCCACATAAAATATACTAGATAATTAAAATGAATGGGTTTAAATCCCATTGTTACTACATGTGTTAGTATTATGCCACCAACCCTAATTTGAGGCTGTAAATTACCTTATTTTAATTTTCCTTTTTCCTCCTCACCTTTCCTTTATAGTTCTTGATTTTATTTGTTAGAGAACATATTTAAAATGTGTTTATGACTCCTATTTTCAATATTTACTTTTACTTCTAAATTCATTTAGTTTGAAAGGAGGGGTCTTACAAGCTTGTCTACCCCTTAAATTGATTTTAGTACAAGTTTTGTTATTTATAATTTATTTTTAGAAATACATTATTAAAATTTTATTTTATCTATAAATTAGATAATTATTAGATACTTAAATCCTCTTAAAGTGACTCTTCTTACTCAAATTCGTCTTTTACTTCTTCTAGAGCTTCATTTTCTATCATAACCTCTTAATTTGAGGACACTAAATCTTATCTTTATCTTCCTACTAAAGATTTTATTGCTCATTAAATGCTTGGTTCATATGGTATAGTCTCTTTTACCAATGAAATATTATCATCTTTAAAATTCCATTCACGTTTATGATTCAATTGTAGAATAATAAATGTATTGTAAGTATCCACTTCCTTAAGATTCTAAATCTTTTTCTTTTATTTCCCCATTTAGTTCTTTATTGATTCCTTGAATTCATAAATATATTTATCTTACATTACATTTTAATTATGGAAGTATATTACAAATTTCCCATGTGTATTCAAGATGTGAGATATGTAATGAACATTTTTAGAGTTTACTTCATGCATCCATTCCCTAGTTTTTAACTTTAATTTGATTGTTAATGGTAGGGTTTTATATATATATATGCATTTTAATAAATATACTTGATTACAATACCATAAGCTCCACCTTAATGAATTTTTCCATGCAAATTTACTTCTATATTTTCTTTCCCAATCAACTAACGTATGCTCTCATCTCAATTTGTATTAGGATGCCATAAAGTCATGTCAAAATAGGTACTATGGTTAAATCCTAAGTTTTTGGGTTGAATCATTCTTCCCAAGGTTTCATAAACAAACCCACTCATCATGGTAAATAAGGACTATTTTTAAAAGCTTCATCCCTATGTTTTTAAAATCATAAATAACTTAGAAAAAAAATGTGAAAGTAGATTTACCTAATAATTTAATTTGATGTTTTGTCTTTTACTGAGCCATTTATGTATATCTCTTGAGACTATCTAGTAACCCATAAATTTTTAGATTAGTGAACTATTTTGTAGATGTGATATTATGTGTTGAAATACCTTGTCTTGAATCTCTAAATTATGGAAATATATGTGTTTTTAGTATAATTTGTTACCATCCTATCATATATTTTTATACACTTAATGTGTCATCCTTCTTTCATTCATCATGTTCAATCCTATTCATCATTTTTATTTGTATTCCATTCATTCATCTATTAATTATAGGCAAATTCACAACATATAAATATTATTCTTGGCTTACCTTCACTTACGTGACTTGTACGTACACATATGGCTCTTATTTTCCCTTCTAATATCCACATGCTTTCCATAGGTCTGACATTCTTGATTTGATATTATTCACATATATGAATTCCATAGTCTATGCCTAACCTTTTCAAAATAATATTTATACTATCTCTAAATCATCAAATTAGATTTCTTGAATTTTTAACATAATCATCAGACTTTGATAATTACATAATTCTAGACTCATCCAAACATGACGAACTCATACCTCACCAATAAATGGTAAATTTTTAAATTCAAATTCTTTTTGTGGATCAACACATATGTTTATTATGTCAGTGGTGTGAAAAAGTACCCAAAGATTTCCATAAAAATGCAAAGTAGGTCTAAGCTTAGTACCTATCTAGAAAGTGGATATCAAGCATACTCAAATATGTGCACTATCAAATGGACATAAGCTTGTATCACTAGATGGGAAAATAGGGTCCTTTGCATGTTATAAATTTTTAGCAACATACACACATAAATGTTTTTTTGTGATGAAAATAAGTTAATTATAGTTTTAATTTATTTCTTTTATTAATTATAATAATATGTTAATCCACTCTCATCACCTAATGTTTCAAGGAATAATAGTGGAATCTCTTGAAGCAATTAAACTAGTCTAAGTAATCTAAGCATTGTTACATTTTATAATAAAGTAAACACTTTAAATAATTGAGTTTGTGTGTGTAGGGGGTGGGGAGCAGGGGTAGGAATTGTAAACTCATTTATGTTTTATCCATTATTTAAATGACAGTCATAAATAGTCATTATTCAAATGACATTTTTTAAGTGTTATTTTTATTTTCTTATTCATCCATGTCATTCCATTTGAATGAAGGTATGGCCCTCTATCCCCTAATAGGATAATATTCCCATCTACATTTTAAAATGCCTGAATGACCTAAACACAATAAAATATTCTTTATATACATCATTATCAAAAGAAATAAATATTTTTTAGTTGTAATTTATATAAAATAACATTGTTTTCATCACTCACTTAATGTTAACAATATGTTACTTCATTAATTCACTCTTTCCACCTAAACCAATATTGAAAGGCACATTTCTGGAATCATTCAAAAACTTAAATTAGTCTCCAAAATAATGAAGATTATGTTCTAGGGTGAAAAAAATTATAATACCATCAAACTCAAATAAAATAATTAATTAAAACATGTGGCATACTTGTTGTCCTTCTCATTACTAGAGAGTTAAAAGTCTTCATTGAATTTCATTTGTGTTATTATATATCTAAAATATATAGCATTGTAATTTCAAGTCAATTTTCCAATAAAGAATTGTTAAAGGCTTTTTTATACTCTTTTATTAGTAAATCTATTATTAGTCAAAATCATGTGTACTCATAAACATATATTATATGTCGATATAAATAATTTATTTTTGAATTACATTATGTTAAAAAAATATACATAAAATTAATATAATTATGAGGATATTTATTGTAATAAATAAGGTATTATATATTGCAATAGACTTTAAGGAAATTGAAATTAATAATAGTGGTGTTGAAAATAACATATTGGAAAACAAGAATGTCTTCATTTGAATCTAGAAGTAGTTGTTTATTATGAGACCTAGACTAATGAGAATATCTTTTTCAAGTCTAAAATATATTTTTATTAAGGACATTAAAAAAATATCTCAAAGAATCAAAAGTTAAACATGAATCAAATAATATGGAAAAGTGATAATGGAAAAACAATGGGAAGAAAGTATTTTAGATATTAAATCCTAATTCATATTATTGAGGTTATGGATCAAACATCCAACTTAGATAACTGATAAGTGATAGGACAACAAATAGGCTAAAAATCTTGAAAAAATGATACCATAAATAAAACCAGTCATTTATTAATTGAGAGGTTGTGACTATAAATAATGGGAATGGTGCATCTGCAAGAGTCATGATTTGAGAAATGTGAAATTAAAGAAGGCCAACATAAAATAAATAGACCAAAACTATTTATATTTAATATAAAAAGGTTAATTTAAAGGATGAATATCTCGATGGTTGATATTGTTTCAAGTGTTTTAGTTTAAAATCAATGTTAAGCTTTAGATCAAAATATGGGGTGGGACCATGTGATCAAAATAAATAATGGAAATGAACCATAAGAATTTCAAGATGAATCACATGATCTACATCTATTTTTAGTCTCTTTGATTCCTATAAATATGAAAGACAATAGTTTTTTTTAACAAGGAATATTTCCTATGACCTATGTATAAATGGACCAAAAAAAGCTAATTACACAAGTTATTCCCTTCATCATTATCAATGGGTTTTTATATAAAATGGGTAAAGATGAAGTACCATGTACAGTGGATAAGGAATATGAATTACCTCATTTTATTGAAGAGGCACATCAAGTAATTGTAGGTGGACATTTCACAAGAGCATCCACTATGAGAAATATTATAGAAATTAGTCTATGGTGGCCTACTCTATTTTATTATGCACATTAAATAGCTAAACATTAAGATATATATCATAGAATGGGAAAAATAAATATGAGAGATGAGATTCCTCTAAACCCTATGATATTTGAGCAATAGTCTGAACAATGGTTTATTGGTTTTGTGAGACCAACAAATCCACTCAAAAAATGTAGTCATGCAAGATACATAATAAGTAACACAAACTATTTTAATAAATGGGTTTATGTTTTTGTGACACTGAGCTACAGTGCTAAGGACACAACCAAGTTTCTCTATGAAAATATTATAACCATATTTGGTGTCTGATAAAGCTTATCAATGACAAGAGAACACATTTCCTCAATAATACCATAAAGAGTCTCACAAAGGAGTTTATGATCTTACACCATAAAAGCATGACATATCAACCTCAAGTAAACGGATAAGAAAAATCATCAAAAAAAGTCCTTATCAAGATGATCACAAAGATATGCAATGTCTAGATAGGTGACGGGGAGGATTGGATTCATGTGATCCTATGGGCATATAGGACAAACTACAAACATGCAATAGGTTTCATAGAATTTTAGTTGGTCTATGGACTTGACACAGTAATACCTATAGAATACATAGTCCCTAGTCTACAAATTATTATTATCATATGACTAGAAGATTAGGAATCTCTAAAATCAAGAATGATGGATCCAAACTAGATCAAAAAAATTAGACATATAGCATAATTGACATAAGAGGTGAGTAAACAACATTAAAAACATAGTGTGATCATAACATATAAACCAAATTGTTTCTACTAGAACATGAAATGTTATTATATGATAGCAGATACAAAGCATTTCTACACAAGTTTCAAATTACATAGAAGGGAACCTACATTATTTATGAATTATCACATCAAGGAAAAATTGTGTTAAGGGATCTACAGGGAACCATTCTTTCTAGGCATGTAAATAGTTGCATGTTTAAGCCTTACTACTAGTAATCTCTATCTAATTTTGTAGAAATATGAGGAGTGGGTGACAAGTAACACTATATATTTTATGGTTTTTATTTAAAGTATTATCTATTGCTTTGTTTTCATCTTTGTCATATATCAGTAGAGTGTGATCTTCATATCATTGATCACAAGAGCCAAGATAGAATGTCATAGTCATATAATATGATAAAGTCCTAAATTTGACACAAAAGGAACACATAATATAAGTATACAAGGAGCTGTATCACTAAGCAAGTCTAGGAATGAGACAATGACACATAAAGTATGAGGTAAGAATAGGTAATGGTCATTAAAACTTTTTTAATGAATACACACTTGAAATAGTACATCTTTCCAAAAACTAGATCAAGGTTCAAATTTGGTTGATGAACAATAAATTAAAATCAACTAAGGAAAAGGTGACGCATCACATCAATGACTTCCATCACCTAAAATAATGTATTTAGCTAGTGAAGCAGCAACATCATGTCATCCTATGATCAACTGCAGTTAATTTCAAATGTATAAAGGTGCATGACTAACTCAACACATTCCAATAAAGGTGTCAAGAAGAAACATGTGGGAATGTGTGTGTGTGTGTGTGTGTGTGTGTGTGTTGACATTATATATTAATACCAAAACACTATGTTGTGGCATAACTTTATAAACAAGGGTCCTATGCATTTCAATATTAATTCCTTCTCTTACACATGAAGTTCTCATCAGTGCTAGGTAAAGATGAATCCAATACTCATGAACTATTAGAATAGATGTCATGGATTTATCACATCTTCCCATCCCACTCAAAAATACACAAAAATAAGATATGGGCATTGGTTTTTCCCTATGTCAAACTAGATAGAGTGATATAGAACTGTTTGACTTCATATATGATATCAAATCCAATGTATTCATTCTGGATCAAATAAAAAAATCATAACCACAAGACCTAACACTTCAAAATTGGATGTGAAGGACTAACATAGAGAAACTAATCAAATCACTAACCTTTGGGTAGTTGGATTAAATCATGATCACTCTTCTCAATTGGTAAAATTATGGTAACATATATTGGTCACAACATGTGACAATATTCATCATTCCAATGAAAATGGTAAATTAAATAGGGGTTTCCTAAAATGGGTAAATATTTGGCCCCTTATAATATAAAGACACCACTAATTCACAAAGACACACCAAAAAACTACAATAGAGCATTTAGGGGGATTTACACTAATGTTTTACAATATGATTAAGTCAGAATCCTTACAAAATGCATTATTAATCAGTTTTGTCAAACCACTAAGAATGCCAAGAAATCCATCAAAGGTATCATCAATATCACCTATTGCATGATAAGGTTAAATTAATATTTTATTTATCTAGAATTTTTTGTATTTGACATCATCAAAAATATTGAGAAGGTCATCAATGGGACATCATAGAATTTTTAGGACCAATTGTGGGTACTTCTCTCTTCCCTCACATATTGGAATTTTTATAAGGATCCAATCAATATTGACACGGTTTTATAGCCTTTAAATAAGTTTTCCATAATTCCTTAGGCCAAAATAGGGCAATCCAATGCACAATTGGGATGAATCAATGATTTATGGTTATAAATTCTAAAAATGATTACTCCACACCCACTTGTCCCTATATATATACATAATAAAATACCTATCATAAAATGTTATAATGTCCAAGCTCCATGATGGCATCCAAATTAGATTTCACAAGATCCTAAAGGTACCCATCACTTATTTTCCATTTTTCATCACTATCCTCCATATACAGGCAAATATTCTGAGGAAAAAAGATTTGGTTGCCTGCTCAATAATACTATTATTATTGATGCCTCCATATAGACAATAGCAATTTATGAAACAACCACCATTATAACAGTAAGTGGTGGCACAAACATCATCTCAAATAGAAGTATCCTTATCATAGACTGCTATGGGAAAAAGGAAGGCACCACTCCATAGAGCCTCACCACCTCCATCAAATAAGATGACACATAATATTAAAGCACTAGATCATAAGCATGTCCCAAAAATCTCAGTAGAATGTGATCTTGTGGAGTTGCATGTAGATTATTAGGAATTATTAAAGTGTATACTCTTAGACATAGGAAAGTAAGTCTATGATTTGTAGGAATAAAATATTTTTTCTTTTGTAGGGCAGTATGCACATTAAAGTGCAAAACAAAGTATGGAAAAACATTTGAGTTGAAATCACCACACCACCTCCATACATAATAGTAGATATTATTGGGTAGGAGGAAGAGTATAAATAATGAAAATTCAAAGTCCTTCAATTATATGTAGGTTCAATATCTTCATGAGTGCATAGAACCTCACCACAACAAGAGAGCCCACAACCACTTTTAGTACACAAGAAAAGGACCTATACTTAATTTATATTGTCATAATAAATAAAATATGATATAATTTCCTTTATTTATTCTTTGATAGTTGAAGAGGATGAACCATAAAAATTTCATGCTCCAACACTGTAATAATAAGAGACAACTTGGGTCTACAAGAGGTTGAAGAAATCACTATTGCTATGTCCCAAACCAATTTTTTCAACTATAAATCACATGGTAGTGGATTAATATCCTACATATTCCTAATTTATATAAAAATAAAACATCATAACCCAAGAGCATGTTTATCCTAAGCATTTTTTTTGAACATAAAGAAATGGTAGTTTAGGAATAAATTATTGAAGATCAAATCAAAGAATAAATGGCCAAAAATATTGAAAGGTAGAGATGAGAAAGACAAAGGATGATATGAGATATAAATTTATTAAATATGATGGGAAAAGGAAGAAAAAATATTAGGAGAAAAATAATCAAGGTAAGGAATCATAAGCACAAAATCAAAAGGATGAAGAATATATTGCAAAAAAGAAGGATGAGGAAGAAAAGGTTGAGAAATGAATGTAAAAAATATCAAAATGGGAGAATAAAATAATTTTAATCTATAAAAATAAACTAAGAATAAATTAATATAATAATAAACTCAAGAGGTGAAATAAATGTAAAATAATAAGGTTGAGTTTTAGGAAGTAGCTAAGGCAAAAGAAGAGAAAGAAAAGTAATACATATCTAGGTAAGAAGCACAAGAAAAGATGTAGGCCTAGGAGCATGAGGCCAAGGATAAATTATAAGAAGATGAAAAATCCTAAGTAAAGGATGATTCTAAATCCAAAGCATAGGTAGACAACAAATCCAAGGTAAAATAAAAGTGCAACATAGAGCAAGTAGTTGCATGAAATTAGGTAGTATAGTCCTTGATAAAGGGTGTGATTCTTGAAGCCCAACATCCACATTATAAATCATCAAGTTTGGGGTCTACTCAAGGATTTGTGTAAGAGGATGCATCTCAAAAAATGTAATAGTTTTTAATCCAATGGTTTTCGTATGTACTTACAACCTTGACTTGGATAGTAAATTTTTCTTTGTTAATAATACAAATCAAAAGGGCACCTATCATGACTGTGAATTCAAGTTTGAATTTAGAGAAAATAGTGTATAAAGCATCTTTTGATTTTTCCCATCTTCCAATATCAAATAAAATTGAATGGCAATGGCCTTTTAATAATGTATCACTTATACGGATTTAACATTAGAGAAATAAGCATCATAACTAAGGGAGGAAAATGTAGAACTCCATCTCTACCTCACTAAAGCTCGATATCTATTATATGGTACCTCCCTTACCTTTGTCGCTCAATATTTGGATGATAAATTCATGTCCAAGGATAATTAGATCTTATCCCTCTTTTCATAGCCAACAAAAGACTATCTTGGTATGAAGAAGTTACAACAACTTTACACATAAAGTCAAAACATTAAGGTAAAGAGAAAGGTAATTTTTGAATTTTTATAAGTATATGAAAAAGTATTGGATATGGTTATGCTTTGAAATCAACATATAGTTGATGTACGCTCAACTTAAAGTTTAATTAAATACTTCATGGTCTAAGGCCAAACCAGAGTTTGCTAAGGCATACAAATCTAAAGCAGTGATGGAGGATTAATCAACTACATCTGACACACCAGATGTTGCCCATAAGTAGTTTTTTGAATAAATACATAGTGTCATGAACAAGATAAAAATGTGGAAAAATGAGATGCTATGCAATACATTTTTAGAATTTGAATACATACACATACATATCACCTATAAGATCTATCCCTATTAATTTGTAATCACTAAAAAGTGGTATTTGGATGCTAAGAATGTTGCTTGAGTTAGCCTATTCCTAGCTTATCCATAGACCTATCTTATAGCCTTAGACACACTTTTTCAATCATTTTTCAGACTAAAGATAGATTCATTTAGCTCAAACATAATCCTATGATAGATTTCTTATATCCCAACCTAGTTTTTCCAATAGTCTGACAGGTGGACATTAACGCCACATTTGGGACACTACAGCCACATGGGGATAGTTTCCCCAACTGGGCACTACTGTCCTTTGCCCTAACTCTCCTGAATGGATACTTTTTAAATCATGTGTCCCTCTTAAGGTTATCCTAAGTACATTTTATTATTTACACAAGCTATAAATCTCTATAAATACAAGTCTATTTGACCTTTATTAACTAGATTGAAAATAGATGCAAAAGCATATTCAAACAAAATACTTGTTGAGAAAAATTAAGGTATTTGATCCCTTAACTTCCCTACTTCTATAATCTACCATCTATAGCAGCCCTAAGCCAAAATTTCAAATATTTCAAAGTTCAAGAACAATAAAGGCATTCAAGGTCATTCTCATTCTAGTATTTGTTTACACTTGCATCAAACACTAAGTGGGAGAACTACATCCGGATTGATCCCTCTTCAGAGTATTGGTATGTAGGAAACTCTCTTCATAATAGGGTATTAAGGATGCCCATATTATCCTACTAACAAATACACATTTTTATCTCATGCCATAATTTTAAGGAGGATTACAATTTTGCATGATAAATCAGGTTTTCCAGTCATAACTTAGAGTTCCATATTTCATGTTCACAGGAACATGACCTAAAAACACAAGAATAAGTGCTCATAAAAAATAGGAATAGTCTTATAAAGAAGACACTAGAACCACTTATAGGACACTACAATAGCATGGCACTACTATCCAGGTGGGGTGCTACTGATGACACTCAGAACTGTCTAAAACTTAGTTTTCATAACCTAGTCATCTATGACATTTTATAGATAAGTTTCTATTTAAGCATATTTATTACTATTTTTAGAAAGTTAAAACAAGTCAAAATACATAAAAAATTAGTGGTTAATTATGACATATCATTTAACTGATTTATACATCTTAGCCCTTTAACCATACATAGTAATTACCAGCATAAAACCCCAAAAGGTTATATCATTTGGTGAACCCAACTTACTACGAATATTGCTCAAAACCCTAGCTTGCATTAATCTAAATTTTTGTGTAATAAATTTTGCTTACATACTTATGAATTTTGGATTTTTTAGACAACCTAGATAACTAAAATCAATTTCATATTAGGGTTTCAATTTATTTTACATATAATTTAAATTATTTCAAAGAAACATTAGATTCAAAAAAACCTAACATGAGATGCTCTTAGGGTTTGTATCCTTTTTTTTTCCTATTTTTTTATCTATTGTTAATTTTTCAAAATTCATATATAATATTTTAGTATCTCTATTTCAACTTGTTTACTATAAGAAGTGCTAAAATAGGTGGAAATTTTATAGATCATATTCATATTCCTACTATTTAAGTGTATAAAAAGGACAAACAACCTATTAAAACTTCAACTATGAATCTTTCACACACTTATTACATGGAATTCAATGCAAATGCATACATAGATAAACAATAAAATAAAGAGCAATATGAGGGACACATTGAGAATTAGGACACACTCCCTCCACTTAACAATAATGAGATAATTATGAATAAAGATGAGATATTACAAGTATTCAGAGATAGAATTTGGGAACAACCCCTTGATCATGCATAGATATTATAGGCCATATTGAGAATCAAGAATAAAATAAACAATGGTTAATATTCAAATCCTCTGGTTAATAATGTTGTTACACCTCTAGTGGGGCCAACTCAACCAACCTAGATAGCACAACCCAAGATTTCTATTAAATCACTAATGATAGTTACACCACTTGTGGCTAGTTCCTCCACTATAGATGTACAATCCTTTATATATGAGATTCATACTCTAAAGTCTAAGGTGTTACATCTTTAGAAGGGAGAAACTAGGCCCTCACATGCTTTGGATTCAAACATTCTCTTACTACACCTTTGGCACATCATATAGCAGCAATTTCTTTGCCATCCAATTTCATGGTACCCAAGATCACATTATATGATGGCAAGGGTGACCTAGAGCATCATCTCAAAGCCTTTCACGTAGCATGCTTAGTCTATGTGTCCAATTATTTGCTTTTTACAAAGCTATTTCCACAAAGTCTTAAGGATTATACCCTACAATGGTTCTATAATTTTCCAAATTAATCTATCACAACATTTAATCCTTTATCCAACATGTTCCTAGCATCCTTCTCTATCAACATCGATGATAAAATATCATATTTACAAGTGGCACGATTAAAGCAAAATTCAAATGAGTTGATCGCATATTATGTCTTATGGTACAAGACAATATTATCCAAATTCACTATCCCCATGGTAGATAAAGAGTTTCATGATACATTTAAATAGAGTCTATTACCATCACTATATGAAGCTATCTTGCTCAAGAAGTTTCCTACATTTATTGATTTGTGTCATACATTCAAGGAAAGAGAGGTTAAGCTCTTATCCATGGGAAAACTCAAGTACATAAATTGATTAGAATCAAATATTAAGAGTTCAAATAAACCTCCATACAAGGTCAGGGCCACAAAAAATGAAAGTGATCAAAATGCCATAGTCAATGCACCTTTTAAGCCATCTCCGAGATTGGATTTATCTGCTCTTCAGCATAGAGTCTTCACTAATATTCCAGAGTCACCAACACAAGTTGTAAAAAAACTATTGGAATGCAATGTCATATCTCTCCCTCACATTAAAAAGGTTGATATGGCATGGCCTCTTCCAAGAGTATATGTTTCAAATGAATTATGTGATTATCATAGTGCACTAGACCACATGAAAAATAGATGCATTATCCTAAAACACAAGATACAATATCTCATTAAGGCTAATATTATTGATGTGGGCACAGTCATAGAGGCACTAAAATAATAGAAAATAGAGTCTAAGTCACTAAATATATTTGTATATCCTTTCTCAAAGCATATAGTGAATAAGGTAGGGGCACATCAGGTGTTGACTATACATACCAGGCACATCTCCCACCAATTTCCTATCACATAGTTATAAAGGAGATGCATCCACTACATAAAATTATTAGCATGTATCATACTGCAGTGCTACTTGGACCACTTATCACATTTTCAAAGTAGGATATTGTGGATGATGACACAAATTGACATGCACTCTTGATATGATCATACATAGACCACCATCCTATCCATAGTGTTATGGTTGACAACAAGTCAAACATAAGCATGTGCACCATGACACAGTTACATCACTTACACTACACAAAGAAGGATATATTGTCCATAGATACAATCATTAGTGGTTTCTATATCCATGTTTAGAGCTCCATTGGGGAGAATATGCATCCATTATAGGTGGGACCACCACACATATCCACTTGATTCCTAATAGTACCTAATGTAGGTGTATTCAATATATTATTAGGAAATCCATGGTTCAAGTAGCTCCAATCCATCCCATATATATTACATTTATTTTTGAAGGAAATACATGCTAATCAAGTGGTTAAGGTTGAGGGTGTCCCATATGAGTATCATTTACCCATTCCATAGGCAATTCTAGTATAAACATCAACTACAGTTCCAACACAGACACTAATTATAGTTCCAACACTATTACAAGATATTACATGTTATCAATTATAGTAGAGAGTATAGCTCCTATGCACACATCATCATGTTTAGCATAGTCATTAGCAGGCCATATCTACTCCTATGGTATTTACACATATGCATACTCTCCGATAGAGACCATTATAAGAGAGACCCTTGCATCAAAGATATGTCAAAGATTATAAAGGACCTTCCTCTACTCAATTCATGTTGAGATCAGTTTTATTGGGTTTTAGGGGTTCTTATCATAGGAAACATACACCATTTGTAACTTCTTCTACTAGATGGGTTCCTAAGATCCCTACAGTTCATAGGGCATCACAGTCAATGCCAAAACATCATAGAATCACTACATAGGTAACTTTAAACACAAATTAATTGGTATAGTAGACCATGGAGTCATATTTAATCTTTCATGATGCACACATGATCACAATTCCCCTATTTAACACAAGCCATAGTGATAGGGAGTATCCCA
This sequence comes from Torreya grandis, assembly GCA_037957365.1. NCBI lineage: Eukaryota > Viridiplantae > Streptophyta > Pinopsida > Cupressales > Taxaceae > Torreya > Torreya grandis. The sequence goes on along the minus strand of JARHVA010009511.1, from coordinate 230,803 downwards.
TGAGACTCATTGGTTAGTATGGTTCCTACCATTGTGCATACTTCCTTTTCTCTCTTGCTCTTTGTAAAAAGTTTATTTTCATGTACTTGTATATAACTTATATCTTAAAAACACAAAAACATTATAACATGTCAAAATAGTAAAAACATTCAAATATTACTCAAAAAACACAAAATTTATAGATTGTATACATTTCTATGTTTACATATCTATTACTTTATAGATATTACATATTTCAAGCTATCTTAGGATAGTCGATTTTATCATACACATGCTTCACTTTTTCATGTCAAATGCTTGCATATTACATATAGGAACCCATTCCACTACACTGATCTAGATTAGCTATCATCTATCCACTAGAGGCATATGCATCAATCTAGGTTTATATATTTGATACATCCACCCACTTAGGGGAATTTATTAAACAATTGCTACTACAAGGTTCTATATTTACATACTATGCATTCTAGTTTATGCATTGATACATCTTGATATTGATCATTTCCACTCATTGATTAGATTTTTTTTCCAACTATCAATAGTTAGACTCAGGATATATATATCCTATAATCTACATACATTTGTACTACACAGTTATACATGATTTCATTTCTAGTTTTCCTAGATTAGACTTGATTGTGTTTCCTATGCTTCCTCTATCTTTGAGGGAATTTGAATATGCCATTACTCTTTGGATCTAAGCCACTTATCTATCTGTATGCCTTGGACATGTGCCCATGTCCCTTATGTGTTCTTTCCTAATTTTATATTCAAACATTTGAACATGTCCTTCTATGTGGCTCTAAGCCAAAATTACTTGTTGCTTACATATGTGGACATTTGAACATGTTCTTGTATATCTTCATTATTAGATTTAGTGACATGTACCCATGTCCCTTATATTGTGTCCCCTTGGATTACCTTTGCATGCCTCATGTGCTTCTATGTATGCTTCTTTATATGCTTCTTCATCATGACACTTATATTCACTTGTTACATACACACTAATTTTTTATGCCATGAGGGATCTCATGCATATACCCTTCCTAATTGGGTGTCATGATAGAAATCATGCCCTATCTCCCTAGGTAGTTACTCAAATTTACTAAAATACACATTAATTACATCTATCCTGACACCCTTGTTTAATGCTAGATTACAACATACATCTTACATTTCTACTTATGCTCATATTCATTTACATTTTTATGTTATGTTTGCACATTGTATTAGAATATCATGCATATGCTCTAACTAACACATTTTGTAGAGCTACTTATTTTGAGGATAGTTCTTACACAAGTTTAAAAATTATCCTTTAAAGAGGGGCATTCGCAGTATTTTTTTATAGAGATCAAGCTCTTACATTACTATTCATAGATAAATTTCAACACAAGGTTTGATTTTAGAAATCAGACACAAGGCAGACACAGAAAAAATTAGATATTCAGATAGCAATTTAAATTTCCTATATTTTAGACCACACATACATTAGCACTCAAATTGGGACACTAGCACCACAGGGTGCTACTATCTGCTACAAGGTGATATTATCCAATAGCCCTAGCTTTATGATAGTCTAGATTATCTAGAGTAGTATACTAGGTATATTATAGATTTGCACAGATACAGTCATAGGTTTGATAGTTATGTTTAGATTTTGATCAGATACATTCATTTTTAGCTTACATTTAATTACTCAGATTTGAGGGTATTATGCATGACATGATCACTCTCACATTTAGTTTAGATACACAAATTCAATTATTACATACACACTTCAAATTTAGTATACTCGGATACCATATTGGGGGCATGTCTATGACACATAGTTTCCATATGCTTAGCTACACACAAGTTGATCATATGGAATGTAAAACTTCATGTCATTCTATACATTATATACACTTGTTATGATATTCTAGGTTATCACTAGATTCATGCCTTACTCCATCTACAGTTATTGGTATTATCGAGTGACCTAAAGCCACCTAATATACCTGAGTGACCCAAAGCCACATAATATACCTGAGTGGCCACGTATCCATAATACATAGCTAGATATACTCAGTTATATACTTTTATCACTTTTCACAGCTTAGTTAAAGATGCATATACTTCACTGTTAGAGTAGGTTATTTACCTCCCTTTAGCTCATGTTTACTAGGTGCACTATTTAACATTATTTATCATTATTGTGGAGTTATCCCACACTGGTTAGGATAGTTAGATTAGTCTTTTGTCCTTCCCAATATAATCAAGTGCTCAACTTTGTATTAGCATGTGATTTTCATAGTATGAATATATATTTGCCTTTGCTTTGTGATGCATTTTATTTGTATGCAGCTATTGTGATGTTCTTGTTGAGAACTATTTTGATTTTGGCCTCATGGAATATTTTTAACTTTATTCACATGGTATCAGAGCCTTGAATAAGTTCCAACCATCCAAGATTACAATTTAGAGAGAAGATTTGGATGCCTCCTTTAGATTTTTCTAAATTTTTCAAAGTTTTGTTGTTTTTCTTTGAAGCTTTTGCTACTTATTAGGCAATAAAAATGCCATAATGTCCATATTTAGTTTCATATCTAAGCTAAGATTTTTTATTTTGTTCTAAATTTCTAAAAAACTTGCTTGTATTCAAGATAATAGAGATCTTATCAGCTTATTTTTTCTGATCTAAGGCATTGAAGTTTTTTTGTTTGGAGAGAAGATTTGTTGCAAGGCATTTAGTTTCTCTTGGACAACAACTCATTGAGATCAAATTTGGTATTTCTGGCATAATTACTTCCAAGTTCAGTGTATTTTTTTATCTAAGGATTTGTCTTGTCTAAGAAGTTATGATTTAGTGCTCAGATCTAACATTTGAGATCATTATTCTCACTTGGCATCACATCTTGGCAGCTTGGCATTTTTTTCCAGCTTGGTATCTCTTTATGTTTGATGGCCTTTATTTTTTGTCTGACCTGTGATTTTTTTCTAACTCTATAGCATTGAAATATGTTGGTGAACAGTTTTTTGACACACAAGTGTCCTATTTTTTCTCCTTAGCTAATGTTGGATTTTTTTACTTTGCAAATCTATATTTAGATTTTTTTCTCTACCAAAATCCACCTTTGGAATCATATTTTTGACATTTAAAATCCATCTTTGGCATCATACTTCAATTCTATCTACTTTGGCACTATTATTTATGCAGTACTTCTGATTTGCAATGTTGGAAGGTTGAAGAGCATGGCATTTTTTTTAGCAAGTTCTAGACTGTTGTGTTGGAATGTGGCTACTACAGGAGAGAGGCAAGTCATCTATTGTGTTGAAGGATGAAAATAATCATTGGAAACTAGCAATCATATTTTATCTTTTGGCATTGGAAGAGAGGATTGTTTTTTTTTACTACATTAGAGAAAGGAGGAGAGAGGCATTGGACTGCAGGAGAGAGGATTTTGCTTCTATGTGGTAGGAGAAGCATGGAAGACATGACAAGGCATGATAATTTCTCCCTTTGACCAAGACACCACCTCTTTCCTTTTTCATTTATCTTTACATACTAAAAATTGCTTTTTTAACACTGCCATGAAGTGTAAGGCATTGCTTTATTGACTTATGAGACAAATTACAATTGTACATTTGATTAATTTTTATTTTAAGTTGTAATTCATCTTTGAATGAGAAGTAAAACTCATTTGCATGTATATCAAGGTCATCAGTAAGGTTATTTTTGACTTTTGTTGGCTTCTCTAAGTCTGTGGGAAAATTTTGGATCCAATGAGTGGTTACATGCCCATATTCTTTTCTGATTTGGCCTCCAAAAATAAATTGTAGTGTTTTTTAATTATTTTTGACACATTTTCCAAGAAATAAAAAAACTTATAACTTTTAAACCATAACTTGAATTTGAGTTATTTTTTTTTTAAGTGCGTGATTTTCAATTCTCTATCACTTGGTGTCATCAAATTGTAAAAATGCACTAATTTTATAAAGTGTCAAATTGCGGGGCAGGGGGTCCTTGGGGGGTCTTACACCTTTTTTTGGGGGGGGGGATTTATTTGTTCATTGTCATTTAAGTCTAAATTTATTTTTTGGGGGGGATCATTCTTTTTCTTCCCAACTTCTTTCTTGTATTTAGATAATGGAACCACTCACAACATCAAATTACACCCTTTGGAAGATCAAAATGAAGATACACCTTCAACTAAAAGGTGTTTGGAGATTGGTACTTAGCGATCTTCCTACCTTACCTAATGAGGAATAAATTACCTAGATTGTATCTATGCAAAATGAGGCTCTTCGATTGATTTTCCTTAATATTTTAGATAGCTTACACATTCATATTATGGATGCCACATCACCTAAAGGAGCTTGGGATGATATTATAGCCTTATTTGAGAAGGATACTGAGTCATCTAAGTATTTATCACCCTCTTTTAATCCACCTCATTTTGTTTCACTTCCTTCACCTCCTATTAGTGAGGATCCATATTTTTGCGATGACATGGATGATGGTTCTCCATCTCCTTCTCCTCTTATCAATGCAATTTTATCTTCTGATGATGTACTCTCTCCTCCTCCTATAGTTTCTTGTGATGACACATTCCTAATGGGCATTTCTCTTCTTTTTGTCAAGCCACATTTATGGGATGAGTTTTTGCCAGACTTGGGATGTCTATTTATAGAACCTACCTTTGTTCATATGCAGGATATTGAGCCACCACAAATTATCACTATAAAGGACTCTAGTAGTTTTAATGAGAGTACACTTGTTGATCATTCTGATCCACTTTCCATGGACATTCTTTCAGTGAATGTTCCATGTATTTATTCTAATTAGTTCATTTTCATGGCATTACATCTAGTTCTTATGCATGATCTTGCCAAACCTATGCCATAATTCATATTTGGACCTGATTCAGAGATATTTATATTGTTGCCTCCTTTATCTTCCATTGTATAATGGGAAAAATTCTCATAAACCATTCATGTTCTTCCTTTGCCAAAAGGAATAAACATTGTTCTATACAGATGGAGCTTCTACAGTCTTCTAGCTAAGGATCTAGACATTGAAATTGGTCATTTTATGATCTCAACATGGAGTATCGACAACTTCAATATCAAATCATTTTGGGGGGAAGTTTTGTTCCTATAGGTTTTCTTCCTTCTTTGTGGATACATATTGTACATGAGTACCTTATCAGGCCTAGTTTTTGGGACTCATATTGTGGATGTCACTTTTTTTTTTGACTATTTTTAACCCTTATTTTCACTTGGTGGGGGAGGGGGGGGAAGGGGGGGTGTTAGAGTAGGTTATTTACCTACCTTTAGCTCATGTTTACTACGTACACTATTTAACCCTATTTAGACTATTGTGAATTTATCCCACATTGGTTAGGATAGCTAGATTAGTATTTTGCCTTGCCTATATAAGCAAGTACTAAGCTTTATATTAGCATATAATTATCATAGTCTGAATATACATTGAGCTTTTCTTTGTGATGTTATTTTTGAGAACTCTTCTGATCTTAGCCTCATGAAATGTTTTTACCATTCCTAAAATTCACATGGGTGGAAAATGATGGAGTCATAGCCTATCTGAGTTCTTGAGCCACCCAAATGAGAGGGTTAGACATACTTACATTCTTATCCAAGATATTCACAAATTAGAATCCATCGAGCAGGGGTGGGAAATGATGGAGTGAAAACTAGATTGAGATCTTGAGCCACCCATATGAGGATTGAGCAAGCTATCAGTTTAGTCCAATATATTCAATGATATGATCACTATGTACACTCTCACACACAAGTTGTCACCAGGTTCATGCATTGGTTCACATACCCAACGAGGTGTATTCATTCATTTCCTCTCTTTTTTACTCATCTTTACTCAGTTACTTTATTCATCATAGTCTTTTGATTCTGATCATCTCTTAAGTAAGGATTAATTTTTACATGTTTCATTATAGGTCATTGCTTGGGATCATGTTTCACATACACAGACCCAAATTCATGTACTCAAATTTAGATACATGGTCCTCACTTCCAAGGTAAGTCTAGTTACGCGTATTTTTCATTTACACTAATAATTCCATGTTACTATATTTCTAGCATAAAGAAGGGGCAAATGTGATCACCTAAAAGTGATATTTGGATGTTAAGAGTGTTGTTTGAGTTAGCCTATTCTTAGCTTACCCATAGACCTATCCTATATCCTTAGACACACTTTTCCAATCATTTTTCATACCATAAACAATTATAATCAGATCAAACATAGTCCCAAGACAACTTTACTAGATCCCATCCTAGTTTTTTTAGCAATCTACTAAGTGGACATTAGTGCCACATTTGGGACACCAAAACTAGATGGGGCTAGTGTCCCAAACTAGGTGCTAATGTATTTTATCATAAATATTATAAATAGATGTATTCTCTAACCTATGCCCCTCCTAAGGTCAACCTAAGTACATTTTCTTGATTGCACAAGCTATAAATCTCTATAAATATAAGTCTATTTGACCTTTATTCACTAGATGGAAAGTAGATGCAAAAACCTATTCAAACAAAAGACAAGTTGAGAAAAATTAAGGTATTTGATCCCTATTCTACCTTATTTCTGCATACTACCATCTACATCAACCCTAATCTCATATTGAAAAGATTTCAAAGATCAAGAATATTCAAGGCATCCAATTCCATTCCCATTCTATCATTCACTTGCACTTCCATCAAACATTAGGTGGGAGAACTACATCAAGCTTGATCCATCTTTGGAGTATTAGTATATAAGCAACTCTCTTCACATGGGCTTTTAAGGATGTCCAACCTATCCTACTAATGAACACATACTTTACATTATGTCATACTCATAAGGAGGACTAAGGTTTTTCACACTAAATTAGGTTTTCCAAGCATAACATAGAGTTTCATATTTTGTGCACGTAGGAATAGGACCTAGTAACATAGGCACAGGTGCTCCCAAAAAATAAGAATAGTCCTACAAAGAGGACACTAGAACCACTTTGAAGACATTATCATAGTATGGTACTACTATCTAGGTAGGGCATTATTGTTTGTTGAATAAATAGATCCTGAGACCCTGTTGATGACACTCAGAATAGTATAAAACCTAGTTTTTAGAGCCCAAATCATGCATGACAATCACTCTCCATATAAGTTTCTATTTAAGAATATTTATTAATATTTTTAAAAATTCAAATCAAGTCAAAATATCTAACAAATCAATCATTAATTATTTCATATTATTTAATCGATTTAGACATCTTAGCCCTTTAACCAAACATATGAAGTACTGGTGTAAAAACCTAAAAGGTTAAATCATAATCCAACAAAAACTATCAAAGTTTTGGGTAATCCTCACCATCACTAAAGAAGATGATTTTGACAATCTTATGGTATGCCAAATCCCACTATAAGCAATTATCTATATGGTGCCAGAAGATCCCACTTATTCGATAATTTTCAAAAATGAATTATGAGAATTTGGATAAATCTATTACATATATCATTTAGGAACCCTAGTTAATCAAAAAATATATGGTTTTATCTAGACAACGTACAATCTAACCATAAAAACATTTGTTATAACTACATTCTATAGCTACAAATTCCTCATAAATAACTTAATCAGAATCATATTTATAACCTTGTCCAGTTCTATCAATGTAAATGGCACCACCACATTATTTGTAGCATCTAGGCACGTATAAATTCAAATATTTTTTCAGTAAGAAGAGTTGAAACATTAGGAGTGGATCCAGGTTGGTTAAAAACTTGAAAATGGTGACCACCTAGTTATGTCAGACCATTGAAAACCCATAATGGAAATAGATTTCTATGCTACTTAGTTAAAAACATGAAAGGATGCCTAAGTAGTAGTAAGAGGTGAAAATGGTAAATGACACCTTGAAAATAAGTAGAAATAATGTTTTCAATCTGATCTTCCCCATCAGTAAACTCCTCCAAATCTAGTATGTGGCACACTTTGTGCAACTTTGTCTTGGGATGAGACAATAATTTAAATATGGGAAGGTGTTTGTAGTAGAATAGGGATGTAAAATAGCAATGTATAATTGAATGACAAGTGTGTGTCTCTTACCATATTATATGTAATATATTATTTTTATATGTATATGGATCTAATTGTATATCAAAATTATTCAGAATGTAAAGAATCTTTTTATAGGTTGTAGTGAATGGCTAGAATGTGAAGCGACCCAATCTTTGGAAAGCTTCTATAAATACAATTAAATTGTGCTAAAAAAAGGTTTCAAAATATTGAGATCAATATAGATATTAAGAAATGGTTTTCATTTATGCTTCCTTATGTTCCTTGCTTTGGTTTTTTCATTTTTTTGTAATGTGTTCATTATGAAAACATTTATTGATCTTGGTTAATCGTATTTATGATTCATTATAATTAATGTTTTATGCCATGCTTGTATTGATATAAAGTCTCTATGTGAGTTCCACTTTTATGTTTATGTATTATTTTTTGCATAGCTAAGCCCCATTAGCATGTTTCAATGATTTTTCCTAGAACCTATACTAATGACACTATTTTAGGAAAAATCTTATATTGGCTCATATTGGTGGAATTATCCTATGAAATTTGGTTATTCAATACATTGTTGTTAGTTGCAACTTCCTTTTTGGGGATTTAAAGTCTCTTTCACTCCTAAAACAATTTAAGATGGTTTGGTGGAAACTAATCCTTATTCACTTGAACCATATTTATGAGATGTTTATCCACCTAAGGATGATCCACCTCTACCACCACCAGGACTTTGACATGTGCCTAGATTTCTTGTTTTGTGATGATATTATGTTTTTTTTGGGTTTCTATTAATAAATGACAGTTTTAATTTTTGAACTATATTTTTTTCAATTATACATATGGAGTCATTAATACCAACCGGCTACCTTTTTTTTTTAACTATGTATTAAATTTTTATATGATAATTGAATATATATCAATAAGTTCTTATAAATATATATCAAAAGATGATTATGTTATTTTTGAATAATATAATGAACACAAAAGTAACTAGTTGGATACTCTGAATATTAAAGGGTGGATCTTGTTTTTCAATTTTATGAAGCAGAGGGGGATAGGGGACCAAGGACTAGGGAGGGTGATGGATAGGGGAAGGGGTGATCGTTAAGAAAGGTGTTTATTTATTTTTATGTTTTTGTAATTTGTTTATTTTTTATTGTTTAATGTTATGAGTGTGTATTTATTTAAATAAAAATAAGCTCAGTACATTTACATTTGTATGAAGCCCTAGTGATTACTAAATCATGTAGGACTATATCTAAAGGTAGTGTACAATCTCTAAATTATGTTATTGATTTAGTTTTTTTAATTTGTATATCATTTTTTTGAATAAGTTTGTTTACTTATGGCCTTTTATAAAATATATGTTTTGTACTTGAAAATTTTTAAGGAACACACTAAAATAAATTTATAAAATGGTTGGAGAATCATGTTGGAAAGGAATCATTAGTGTGGTGGATTTAACGTAAATGACTTTCATGGTTGAGTGGTCCCAAGCTATTCAAAATTGCCTCGATGTGGTGCTTCATAAGCTTAATCTAGATGAATAGTGGATTTGTGATGCCCCACTCACATGGAAGGACCTTACAGAGGATTTGAACTATATGATCAATCGTAAATCCCTCAGTCTTGAGTAACTCCCTTGTAAATTTTACAAAGCCACTTGGTAGTTTACCAGTCCTAACTTGTTAAAAGTCTACCAAGAAGCCCTATATAATGAGTCTCTTAGACCCATGATCAATCAAGATAATATAAAATTCATTTCCAAAACTAGAGATCCTAAGCTTCTTACCAATTGGAAGTTGATAACCCTTCTCAATGTCTCTTATAATATTCTTTCCAAATACCTCACCAACTGTGTTTGACTCATCTTACCTGCCATTGTTAGACCAAAACAAATAGGCTTCATTAAAGGGTGATATGTTTTGGGAAACCTTGTTTTAGTGTGAGAGGGCATGGCTTGGGCCTAATCTTCTCTTAAGAGAACTATTTTTATTACATTGGACTTTGAAAAGGTGTATGACAAGATCAAGTGGTGATTTATTATTGCCATGCTCAAGGCTCTTAGCTTTGGCCCCAATTTCATCTATATAGTGCAAAATTTGATTCATGATGCCTTGTCCTACCTCACTATCAATGGTCATCAAACCACAAGGATAGAGATCTAATGGCTTATTCACCAAGTTTATCTCCTTGCTCCAGTGCTTTATGTGTTGTTTGCTAAAACCATGGGTTACTTCTTGGTTTCCAAAGCTTCTCAAGGGTTCATTCATGGAATTATTTTTCCTGACTACACCACTCAGCTCATCAATGTCCACTTTGTAGATGAAACCTTCCTCACGCTTGAAGAACAATAGGCCATTTTTAATGAATCTATTTATTGCCTAGACATTTTTTGTCTAGCATCCATCTTTAGCCTTGAATGGAGGAAAAATGAATGTTTTAGAAAAAACATGATTCCCATGCCTGAGTGTCTTAAGAATCATAATTAGTATTGGATTTCCTGAGGGGGATAATTCAAGTTCTTGGGCATCCCTTTCACTTTTCACAGCTTGTTGATTGAGATTTGGCAATATGTCCTCAACAAGATTGAAAAGAAGATTGTGTATTGGATCAGTAAGCCACTATCTCTAATAGGCAAGTTTTGTATTTGCACCAAGATCTTGGTTGTCACACATGTTTACTATTCCTCTTATTGGAATGCCTCCAAATCCTCTTATGATAGTCTAGCCAAGTTTCTTAGTGATTTCCTCTTGTCCAATTCTGACTGGGTTTGGGGATTTCATCAGATGGTGAGGGACATTTGATGCCTCCCTCATCATAAAGGTGGCATGGGCACCATTGACACCTACCAAAAACATATGGCCTTGTATGCAAAGTGGGTTGTTTGGGTTATTGAGGGTAATTAATCTTTGAAAATGCTTATCAGACTTTATATCTCTTCAAGCTTTTCGTATGGTAAAACTAGTTGGAAAAATATTGGCTTTCAAACCCTCCTCAGTACTATTGTGCCTATCAAGATTATTCGCTCCTTTCTATTGAAAATTATATGGAAGGATTTCAAAGTATTCAAACCCCACTTGAAGTGGGTAGGGGATGGTTTTCACACATGATTATATTTTAATGACCATAACTTATGGTGGTTTCTTATTCTCACTAATTTTTCCATTCCCCTAGCGGAACTACTTGGTATTAAATATCTATGATTATTATTCAAATGGATTCGCCCTAGTCATGATTTGGTTACATCTAAAGACTGGATTCCTTGACCTTATTTAAAAATCAAATTTCAATTAAATAATATGGACTTACCTACCATCCTTTGCATTCAAGAATTACTCCTTGACATTATCCTATATAATCTTGGTTTGTATCCTCCTAGGGCCTAAGGGAAAGACTAGAAGTGGAACTATTATACACACTTTAAAATACACTCTCTTAGGCTTCTTCATCAAGTAATAAGTTTGTTCTCTCCTGCTCTCAACAAGCTCAACAAGTGTTGGGGCCTCAAGTCCTCTCCCAAGACTTGGATCGCTCATTTAGATCATGTGTAGAACCCTAGCCTAGATCCTAAGATGGCTCATTTTATGTGATGTTTAATTTACCAAGGACTTCCCCTCGATGAGAGGTTTCTCCACATCTGCATTCCCCAACACTTTTATCCAACTTGCAAGTGGCCATAATATTATAAACATCTATTTTGGTTTTATCTTAAATCTCAATCTACCTAGTGATGGATTCATTCATTATTCCAGCCTTGTCACCTTGATCCTTTCTCCTGATGTAAGGCACTTTTTTGGGATTTTTCCAATTAGCCAGTCTCAATGGCCTTTTTCTAGAAATTCTTTCATGCTATCATCCTTCTTCAGCTTTGGAAAGCCAAGAATAATGCTATTTTTAATCATGAGGCTTGTGGAATTTCATTTTCTATTAATGAAGTGGTTATTATTTCATCAGTTTATTTTCAAATTCAATCCCAAGTTGAGAAGATGGCATTGGACCTTTGCCAATGCAAGAGATCCTAGACCACTGGGGGAGTGCCCCTCATCCTATGAGCAGAGTTTTACTAGATGGTCAGCCCTATGGTTTGCCACCACCTCCTCCCAGAAATCCTATAATAAAAAATCTACTCTAAAATAGGGGCCATTTTTATCCTTGACCTCCCCTAGGGGTGGTTAGAGTTCTCATATCAAGTTTGATGTTGGCCCTTCACAGTGGTCTCTAGCGAGCACTATCATTCTTGTGCAATCCACTGATGGTTAGCCTATCACTATTCATGATGACCTCTTGGATGGCTAGAATGCTTTGAATATTTTTGATGTGGAAGCACCTATTTGGTTGATGCTTTCTAAATATGGTCCTCTACCTCCACCTCTTGGGGTAGTGGTCTATGCTTAATGTTCTAAAATATGGATATTTTTAATTATTTTCATCATGCCTTGACTGGCTGATTTTTTTAGCCAGAGTTGTCCTCTAATATGGAGTTTGAGTTGTGATTTGTCTGGATATATTAATTTATAACCTTAATTAATTATATATTTTTTAAATATAATGTGAAGCATTCTAATAGTAAATTAAATGGCTTTTATAACTTTATAATTGTGAAAAAAAATAAAAGTAAAATATATAAAGAGTTGAAGATTGAGTTAAAATAATAAAGTCTCTAAAAATAATATATCATAATATGATATCTTCACAACATTTTGGTGCCATAGTATATTATAACGAACATACATCATCACATATAACCCAAAAAAAAAATCTTTTGATTATATTCAATAGTTTTGGTAACAAAATTTAAATAAGTATTAAGTAATAATTGATCCATGAGGATTTTGGTCAATAGATCTTATTGTAGCTCATTTTAATTTTTAAATCAATTTTGCACTTATCTCAGTAACTTCTACATTGAGGGACACACCTACATGCTAATTGGCAAGATCTAACTCTTCTTCAATGCTATTACATGACTCCTAGCATGTCAATACTATAGTACATAGTAAGTTAGTAATGACAATTGATGGCATTGTTACATTTATTGATTATGAAGTAATTTCACTTGGAATTATGATGTTAAGGTGTTCGCAATGAAAATCATAACTGCAAATACAAATTGTGAGAAGCTACTAAGATCACCAAGCACTCTATAAATTTATATAGGGATAATGGCTTAAGAACTTGGAGACTCTTATTATTAAATTAAAAAATGACCATATACTTTAAGAAATGAGTATTTATTTACAATATTTAATTAATAATATAAAAACTAGTTTATATATATAATAGATATTAATATAATTAATTAGAGTTACATTTTTTCTCATAAAATATTATGGTATGATATAAAATATAGATTAAAAATATTTTATACATTTTTATAAGAAAATTTCATATTATAAAATGTGAAAACTTTAAATATCTAAGACATTTGTATTATTTCTACTATTTATTTTAATAGAATATACAATCTTAACTATATTATTGTAGACATATAACTTTAATTAATAAAATATAATATTTTTTTATTAAATTTAATTAATTTATATATTTTAATTTACTATTTTATTTTATATATATATATATGAGATAAGGTGATGGTATTTAAGCCCTAATATCATCAAGCTGACTCCTATACAATATATATGTCTATTTGACTCATATACAAATATATGTCTATTTTATGAAGGTCTTCTTGAACTTATGAAGGTGATGGTATCAAGATGGAACTTTGTTTTTTTTTTCTCTCGATTTATTTTTTATTGAACTTATGGATATATCATATTATATCAACGAATTTGTTAAACGTAATAAATTAATAATATTAAAATAAAAAAATGTTAATAGAGTTAAATTAAATTTTATTAGAATTGTTACATATATCAACATATTATTATTGTTATGATTTTTTTGTTTTTCAATATTTATTTGATGTTCATTTCCTTCCAACCTTTTTATATTCGATTTTAGTTTTTTATGTGTATTTTAGTCACCAGCGAAATAACTTTCATAAATTATTATTATTTAAAGGACTATTTATTAATGTTATTTTTTTTTCACCAATGTGATTTGTTAATGTAATAAAGGTATGGGCCTCTATTATTGGATGAGATAGTAGGGTTCTCTACATGTTACAACCTTACAACATCCTACATACTAAAATTTTCCCTTGTGTAAATAAATTCTTTATAGTTGTAATTTCTTGACTTCTTTGACATTAATAAAATTATCACTAGCTTAGAAAAACAATGTATTAATAGAAAAAAATTACATTGATGGAAAAACATCACATTTTAGAAATGCATCACAAAATAGGAAAAACATCACATGATGGAGTAGCATTACAGATCTAAAAAGGCATTACAAGTCTATAAAAGTTTCACTAGGAAAAAAAGATATTGTAGGTATATAAAATTTTCATAAAAACCAAAAATCATCACATATCTCGAAAGGATTCGTAGGGATGAAAAAGAATTTCAAATTTGAAAGGAATTTCTATCTAATAAAAGTGCATAAATTTATTAGCTTTTAGAAATTATCACAATCATGTTAAAATATGGATGAATAAATTTACATGTAGGTTGTAAACTACAATGTTGGAAGAGTTTTGAATTGGATCAATATATTTATTGATTTGTATATATAAGTACTTGATTTATTTATATTTTAATCACTTATTTATTATATATTTTCATGCTTTCCAATTTCCATAATATAACCGAAGTCATAACTTGCAAAGATGAAAAATAGCATTTAATTCTCATTTTGTATGTGTGTGTGCATGCACATAGATTATTTGGGTTGGGTATAACTAAAGAATTTAATTACATTTCAAAAAATTCCTCTAAATTTTTGATAAGTGTGATCTAATGGCCCATAGAATGTGTGGCAAGTCAAACATGTTTTATACTCGTAGATTATCAATTTTTGCTAATAAAATAAAACTTTGTTGGGATTTGAAATCATTTAAGTACTCGAATAAGAAATAGTAACATTTATAGTTTTTTTTTTAGAACTATTGGGCAGCTTTATGTTATCCGCATATCCAATCTCAAATTTGGAATAAACAATCAAAGATAATTTTAAGAATGAAATCCTAAATCTTTATATTATATCTTACAAATCCTAGACAATGGGCATAATTTTAATTGTTAATTTTTTTGAAAAATCACAATGTAATTATAAATTGATTGGATATTCTATTGTCTTTTTCAAAAAAAACTCATAATTATTTGAAGAATTAAATATAATATTCAAATAAAAATATAATAATGTTTATCCATCATTCCTTGTGCATTATTTATTATCAAAATGACATCTCTCATCTTGTTAACTATTTAAAACTTCATCCTCAACTCATTTTTTATAATTAAAAAAAAAGCCCATCATGCCAAAACAAATTTTCAAAAATTGGTTGGTGTTGTTTTATGAAATGAAGCCATAAAAATGCATTGAACCTACATAGAAGAATTTAAATAACTCCTCGCATGTTTTTTGAAGACTAAGTTAAACCATATTGTTAAGACTAGGATTAGGAATAGAATTGATTATTACAAGGTAAAGTAATTTACAAGGGCATGAGTTTTAATCGGCCTTCAAAAACTATAAGGGTATAATATTTTGATTCATGTTTACAGGTAAAATTTATTTGATCAATTGGGGAGACCAACATTTTAAGAAACAAAAATGATCTCACTACAAAGTGATGAAGAAATAGGTTCCATGCTTTATTTATATTTATAAAGTGGAACTACATTAACCATTAGACTTGTTACCAGATTCATGTTGGGAATGCACTAGCTCTACTTGTACATAAATGAGTATTTATATGATACTATGAAAACCAAGTTGAATATAATGGAATAAATATATTAAGATGTCTACTTTATAAAAAAATATTATTTTCATAGATTACATGTGATTCCCAAAAAAAAAATGAATATAAAAAATATATATTTCATCTTATTTTAAAAAATCAATAGATTCAAAAAAATCAAAAGGAAAATAGGATTATCCACCAAGCTCCTTCATGTTATTAAAAATATATAATAGTAACCACATATTAATTCCATTCTCTTGGTTCTCCATGAAACATCATGTTAATATAATAATGTAATCATCAATCAACACCTAAGAGGAAAACATCCAGATAGCGGCAACACTAATGTGTGGTTTACTATATTTTTTCCAATAAATGTTGAAAGAGCCAAGCCTACTGAGTAAAATACTAGATGATTACTCATACATATTGAAAAATAAACCATTTTAATATTGGTAAAAGTTAGTTTAAAGAAGGGACATGGCCCTATAGAAAACCAAACAGGGTACGTTTGTAGACCAAGTATAGCAGTGAGCCTATAAAAAAAGATAGAAAAATAACAAGAAAAATAATAACACAACATAAATGTAGTAGTTAAATAGTAAAAAAGGCACAAATAAATAAGGAATCGATCGAACACATACTTAATGACCACCAATGCATTCAAGTAGTTCTTCATTGTCAACTAAGAATTTGGCTATCTCTTCTTTGTAGTCCCTACTGAATTTGGTGTACTTTACATCCTCCACTTCCAGCCATGCAATCTAGGTGACGAGATCTTTAGTAATTTTGACAATGACATTGTTGATTATAATGAATCCATCATTCCAATACACTAGGAACTTCTTTGATAGATGTTTATCATAGCCATCAATGTTATTGATGAAGTTAGTCAAACCTCTTGTTTTGAGAATATCCCACACCTCTAAGTCTTTTTTCAGGTTGTCAGAAGACATGGGCTCAATTATATCCAATTCTCCTCCCATCCTACTATGGTTGAAGGTCCTATGAAAAATAAGCATGGCGCTCAATAGTAAGAAAGTGGTGTTTCTTTTATTTTTTGCCCAATAATTTTTATCAATGTTTCTGCTAACTTCCAACATGAGATCACTATCATCATTTTTGTGATATGTTTAATCCATCATATTAGTTTGTGTGGAGAGGCCACAATCTCTTTCATCATTAGGGTAATCTGACCTTATCTTTAATAATGATGGTATTATAGCTATTGGGTATTATATCCTCCTTTTATCATAATTTGAATCATGCCACCACCACTCCTCTATTGTAAAATTAGTCTGCAAGTTCATTTCCTTCCATGTAGGTGTGTTAGAATATGACCTCCTAAAAATCCTTGGTAGTGTCTATGTTTTCCTCTATGATGTTTTCTATTATCCCACTAGCTCTATTGATCTTTTTGAGGCTATGTATTATGTTTAGATAATATCCCTCAAATAGAAATATGTTGACTCTAATGTCCTTGGAAACTTAGATGATGTAAAAGGCTACTAGAGCTTCAGCTATATGGTTTGTTTAGTGGCATGTGCCTACTTCAAAAGTATCTATGGTATAACCTTTGTCATTTCTCAATACTCCCCCACTGCCTGACATGCCAAGATTCCCTTTTGATGTACAGTCAAAGTTTAGATTTATCCATCTAGGATTGGGGGTATCCATATGACCTTTTTTCTTGTATCAATTGTAGCAGCCACATTGGGATGACTAGATGAAGGAAGTAATTGATTTTTATAAATATCTTCCTCTTAGCTAGAAAGTTGTGGATTTGTATCCTATTTTATGACTTTCATATTTTCAATAATGGAATTGATTTTTTTATTGAGGTTAAAGGGGGGTTTTGAGCTAGGGTCCCCAGACCCGAGGATAAGTACAAATAAAAGAGATACAAAGGTCTACCATAGACCAAGAGAGAAACTAAGACAAAATAGGGCCAGACAACCAAAATACAACCCATAAATAATAGAAGCAACAATAAAGAATAACTATAAAGAAACCAGAGCCTAATCCAAGTATAAATTTCTTGAGACATCCTCCCAACAACTTTTCATCTTTTCAAGGTTAGCATCAATTTAAAACATCAATTTTTATTTGTCTTTGACATTATGGGATCCACTACATTGGTCCTACTTACCTTTTCTTTTATCATATGACTTAGTTTCAAATAAGTCCCAGATATGAATTCTAAGGTTCTCTACATTTTGAATCCCCTCATACATGGTTGTTTTGTTCCAATTAACTAAGAATCTAATATTATTTTTAAGATTATCATTCTCATTCTCTAGGATATCCACCCTAAATTGAAGGCTCTATAATTATTTATCATCTTCCTTACTTGAAGAGATTTGGTTCAATCTGAGGTTTTCTTGATGCAAAAAAATAACCTTTCATTTAAGATCCATGAGCTCCCTCATAAACCAGTGTATTATTTATTTTTGAATATCTAACTCATCAACCATTTTATCATTATTCTCCTTGACCTTAAGGTAACTGACAAGGTTGTTGAAATTCTCATTCAGATTTTTCTATTTCTTGTCCACTGAATTTTTACCTTTTTCTTTAAAATCATCTCTAACCACTTCTTTCTTAGCCTTAGGAATTTCATTCTCAACCAACATATCTCCCTGCACCTCATCCTTATTTCCCTCACAAATAACATTTATATCATATTCAATGTCAATAGAATCTCCTACCAAACATCCTATTTTACCCTACTTACCATGTTTCCCCTGAATATCAACTAAAGACCTAGATGCACTCCTTAGTCATTTTTAATGTTATCTTGCATCTTAGGGATTTTCACCTTAGAAACATTGATATTTTTTTCAACAAGACTAATGGGATAATTGACCTATGTAATCCTAGACAAGCTCCCAGGATATTATTCTATACAATTTTTACTTTCCTAATGTCAATAAGAGCACCCTCTACAAGTTTATTTTGAGACTGAGAGACAACTAGATTAATTTGTTTCATACCCTTAAAGTATATATAAATCAAGTATATCACCCCTTCATGCCTTGGGGATGAATAGTTCAATGTTTGAACTTGAGGACCAAAACTTCAAGAGAATTTAGGATGAAGAAAGGTAGACTGAAAGGAATGCCATGTCTAAAATAATTCAACATCATTAATAAAGACCATCTAGTTATGCTAAACCTACCTTCCAATGTTACATATTCCATTAGATGGTAGGAAACCTCAACATATGCCTTGGTCAATGATTTAGAATCAAACCCATTATGCAGCATTTCTAGATTTTCTCCTTCCTCCAGGAATATCTCTTTATCCCTTTTGTAATCTCTAGAAGATTTTTCAATTTTAGTTTCCTCTATAGCCAAACTAGCTATGTGAGTAATAAGTTCCTCTGTGATTTCTAAAGTAACTATATTAATAATGATGGTTCTATCTTCCTAATAATTTTATAACATGATCAAAATGTGCCTATCATGCCCTTTTATCTTCTTCATGAAACTAACAAAACACCCCACTTGCAAAGCTTCTCAAATTCTCTCATTCTTTTTTAATTATTGCATCATTTTTGGTTAGATCCTATTGGGTAAGTCTATAATGTTGCCAAGATAGCATACACATAGGTGAAAGAACCTTTCCTTACTCTATACTTTAAACTTCTCAAAATAGAGATGAGAGGTAATTTTGTTGCTTTTGGTATTTGGGCAATCTAGTAGATGGGCCGATAATTCTAAAAACTTCTCAAGAATCCTAAAAAATATTAACCAAACCAATATAATACCTTATCTAAAATAAAGGTCCCAATATGTCTTTCCTCTATGAATTAGAGGCTTCCCAAATATGTCCAAGGCTTTATTCATTAGAAGTACCTTCATAATTTGTCCTTAGGATAAGGTCCCTAGGAAGTTATTCATAGTCCATCCATGACCTTTGTCCCAAAGAGGTCACACCCTTATTGGAAAACCAATCATCTATAAAGTTTCATTCCCTAAAGATGTGTTGAATAATAAATTTCTACAAGGAGTCCATAATACCTATGGCTTCTTCTATAACTTATTTAATGGACCAAATGATAACTTTTTCCCTAGATAGATAATTCAAGATATTTAGAGAATCTCTCTCTATTATAATTTTTTGAACTCTTAATTGTTTTTCCATTTTGATCCCCCACATAACCATAATAACTTCAGCCCTATGGTTATAATTAACTCCCATATCTCTGGTATTCATTGCAACCCAAATTACTCTGATGATCTCTTATTATTCCACCTCTTCTAGCTAGGTCTAGATTCCCTTTCGAAGCTCCATCAATGTTGATATTTAGCCAAGACAAAGGGAGGTTTCCATTTAGTTATTTTCCTAATTTCTTCTTTA
Organism: Torreya grandis; assembly: GCA_037957365.1. Taxonomy (NCBI): domain Eukaryota; kingdom Viridiplantae; phylum Streptophyta; class Pinopsida; order Cupressales; family Taxaceae; genus Torreya; species Torreya grandis. The sequence continues at coordinate 210,557 of JARHVA010009511.1, read as the reverse complement.
GGATCTTGTTTTCCTAGCTTAGAGGTATCAATTTACTAGTTGTGACTTGTAAATTAGTCATATGGGACCATACTTTTACCTTTATTAATTTGTACAATATTGTAGTTCTCCAATATGTTATCAAATATGCTTTTATAAATAACCTTGTTTCTACATCTCTTCCCCCTAAAAATTCTATTGTTGTGCTCTCCCCAAATGCCCCATATGATATGTGGCAATGAAAGTTTTTAAATTTTCTTGAGTAGAGCATTTTGAAAGGAGCACATCCATGACTACCATACTTCCATTAGAGAAATAGTTTGTACCTAGGAGACATTAAATTTGTTAAAAAAATAGATCCATATATCGTAAGAGAAAAATCAACTCACAATAAAATGAAATACAGATTCATTGTCCTTTTCACATAGGACACATCTGTTGGTTAAGATACAACCTCTTCTTCTTAAGTGGAATTGACTTTTTTTCAAAAACTCTATTGATATGTTTTTTTCATTTCTTTGAATATATTATCATTTCTTTCTTTCCATACCCCCCAAAGCAGGTGAGAGAATGAAATAATCCATAATTTTTTGAGTTTTTGGTTGGAGAATGGAGTATTCCATGCAATTCATGAAACATTTAATGAATTTAGGTGAGTCCAACTAATTTTAAGTTTCTACAGCATGACCCCCTAAATTTTGAAGATTAAAGGGCATTAAAGGAGGTGAAGGACATTATTAGTGTCTTATTCATAGAGAAAGCATCTATTGATAATATTTAGAACCCTCTTTCCCACGTTATCAAGAGTTATGATCTTATTCTTTAAGTAGATCCATAATATAAAAAAATATTTTTGGAGTTAGATCTTTGTCCCAGACTTTTGACCAATGAATAGCTTCATGAGTGTGGGGCATGATCTGGTTGTAGCTAGAGTGAATTTCATATTCTCTACTAGGAGTGGCCTTCTAGGATATTTCATCTTATTTGTTCATATTGGTGATGTTTATGCTTTGAAGGAAGATGTTAAGATCAGAGATAATAATTATGATTACATTGTTGGCATTTTTAATTTATAGGTGTTTTCATATTCTTATACCATTCTAGATCTATATGTAGTCAGCCACCATCACCCCATAGTTAAATTAGATTTGATCTCTAATTTGGTACTATGGCTCAAGGTTAATTAGGGGATGATTGAGAATCCAGATATTCTCCCAAAATTTGATGTTGCTACCATCTCCTATTTTCAATATGATATGTGGCAATGAAAGTTTCCAAATTTTCTTGAGTAGAGAATTTTGAAAGGGTCACCCCCATGACTATCATATTTCCATTCGAGAACCAGTTTGTACCTAGGAGACATTAAATTTGTTAAAAAAATAGATCCATGTTTCCTAAGAGAAAGAGAAATTCATGAGAAAATGAGATTCATTGTCCTTTTCACATAGGACACATTTATTGGTTAAGATACAACCTCTTCTTCTTAAGTGGAATTGATTTTTTTTTAATTTAATTTTTTTTCAACAACTCTATTGATAGGTTTTTTTCATTTCTTTGAATATCGTATCATTTATTTCTTTCCATACCCCACAAACCAAGTGAGAGAATGAAATAGTCCATAATTTTTTATTTTTTGGTTGGAGAATGGAGTATTCCATGCAATTCATGAAACACTTAATGAATTCAAGTGAGTCTAATTGATTTTAAGTTTCTACAGCTTGAGCCCCCAAATTTTGAAGATGAAAGGGCATTAAAGGAGATGGTGTAGGACATTCTTAGTGTTTTATTCATAGAGAGAGCATTTATTGATAATAGTCATGACCCTCTTTCCCACGTTGTCAAGAGTTATGATCTTATTCTCTAAACATATACATAAGAAAACATTTATTTTTGGAGTTATATCTTTGTCCCAGACTTTTGACCAATTAATAGCTTCATGAGTGTGGGGCATGATCTAGATGTAGCTAGAGTGAAATTCATATTCTCTACTAGGAGTGGCCTTCTAGGATATTTCATCTTCTTTTTTCATATTGGTTATGTGTATGCTTTGAAGGAAGATGTTGAATTAGAGATAATAATTATGATTTCATTATTTCCATTTTTTATTTTTAGGTGTTTCCATATTCTTATACCAGTCTAGATCTGTATGTAGTTAGTTACCATCACCCCATAGTTGAATGAGATTTGATCTCTAATTTGGTACCATGGCTCAACATTGATTAGGGGATGATTGAGAATCTAGATATTCTCCCAAAATATGATGTTGGTGTCATCTCCTATTTTATTTTTATGACCTTTATTGATGATAATTCTATTCATGACAAATAATTTCTATATAGAAGAACCATTAAAAATGATAGTATCACTTAGGAGGGATAACGCAAGCCTATTTTCCATGTATTTAGCTTTATATATTATAATCCAAGTGTTAGTCTCTTTTATGAATATCCAACATATCTTGGACACAAGGACCTTATTCATCAAATTTAGTCTTCTAATCACCAATCCCCTTCATATCTAAGGAGGTTGATGTGATCCCAGGAAACAAGTATTATATTCTTAATTTTACTACCTTTTCTTAGAAAACATTTCTGAATTTTATCAAGTTTATCATTGATGATAGCTAGCATTTTGAAGAGAGACATTATGTAGACCAGGAGACTTTAGAGGACACTTTTGACTAACATTAATTTTCCCTCTTAGGACAAGGTGTATCCTTTCCAACTAGTGAGATTTTTTTTCAAATCTTTCAATCAGGAGGTTCCATATATGGATATGCATGTTGTTAGTGAAGAATGGCATTCCCAAGTAGAAGAAGGAGAGGATTTTAATAGAGAAACCCAAAATTTTAGAAATTTTAATGTGTCTAAGATTGGGAGTATTGATGAAGAATATAGAAATCTTGTCTAATTTAACTTTTTGCATGGAGACATCCCCATAGGCTAATAGAATTTTATTGAATTCTTTTGCATATATGATTGAGGTCATATCCAAAACTATGCTATCATCAAAATATTGTTGATGGAGGGTGGGAGGAATCCCATTGGTTATTTTGAAGCCTTTGATGATTCCTTTACTTTGAGCTTCAGTCAAGTTCATATTGAGGGAGTCAATGATCCAGTTAATAAATAAGGGAGATAAAGGATCTCTTTATCTGATTCCACATTGTATACTAAAGTAACCTACAAGGGAGCCATTGATCAAGATGGAGAAGATGGTTGTAGATATACAGTTGAAGATGAGAGATATGATAGGCTTATGGAATCCAAACTTATCCAAAACCAAATATAAATAATCCCAATCTATCATGTCAAACACTTTACTGATGTCAAGTTTGAAAACCATTCTCGCTTCTTTGTTGATTTCTATTGATTGCATATTTTCATGAACAGCCATGAATCCATCCTAGATTTATCTTTATTGAATTAGACCACCTTGATTAGGAGTGATAAATTTACTCATTAGGGGTTGGAGATGAATAGCAAAGATCTTATTGAAAAACTTGTAGATAAAGTTTCATAAATTGATTGGTCAAAAATATTTTAGAGTTGTTCTTAGGAATTAATGGTATGAAGGTGTTGCTTAATTATCTTACCATTTTTATAAAAGATAATAATACCTAGACATCTTTAATTAGGTCTACCTTGATGATATCCCAAAAAAATTGGAATAAATCAATGGGTAAGATGTTCGAGCTAGTGGACTTGTCCTTTTTGAAGAGAAAAATGGTAGTCTTTACATCATCTTTCGAGATGTTGTTCATGATGATCTCATTTTCCTTATAATAAATAATCCTAGGGGTCATTTGTAGGAAATAAAGGGATTTATTTCTATTAAATTCAATTTTGGTAACAAATTGATTCTTAAAATATCTAACAACTTATTTTATCATAGCAAGATCAGACTAGGAAGTCATGTATTCACCTTTGATCTTGGTCATTTTATTTTGATCATGATGTTTGATAGTATTAACGTGGAAGAACTTGGTGTTACAATCTCCTTCCTTTAATGAAATAGCTCTAGATTTGAGTCTCTATAAGGTTTATTCTTGGGCCACAAGGTTACGTAATCACATAGAATGGTTTTTTCTTTTGATCTAGATTCTTCACTAATACCATTGGAGACAATATTTCGTTTTAAATTTTTGAGATCCTTTCAAATCATATCCTTTTGATGGAAAATGTTGCTAAATATAGTATGATTTCATATTTTCATGGTTTTCTTAACATTTTTTATTTTTTGGGGATGTTTATACATGACAATGCCTTAAGTATCCACTCTCCACCATTATTTAACCATGTCTTGTATTTCATGGTGTGAAAACCACATATGTTTAAAACTAAAGGGAGAAGTGTCTTTTTTGCACTTGTTGTCCATATTGAAAAACAAAAGTTTATGATCATATCCAATGTGGGGTAGCAAATCAAGACAAAAATCATGAATGACAACTACAGGAGATAAAAGAATGATCGAATCTTACCTCTATATTAAGCTATCACCAATATGTTTGTTGGACCAAGTGAATAGAGAGCCTCTCGAATATACATAAATGAGTTTATTCAAAATAATAAGATCAACAAGATCTTCCATACTATTTATGAAAGATTAAGTGCCACCCTTTTTTGATGGATTTAGGGGGGTGTTAAAGTCTCCAATAAGAATACAATTGAAGTCTTTGTAGGAAGTTATGAAAGAGCTTAGCTCATTCCATAATATTTTGTGGGACAATGGGAGTTGGGGGCATCCACATTTTAGAGAATCCATATTTCGCCATAATTTTCAGTGAAGAGAGTAGCTAAAAGGTGGGTATTTTTAGGATAATTTATCCTTCTAAATCTATTACATCTTAGTAGGTAGCAATACCTCTGCAAGCACTAACTGCAGTGATCGAGGCTACTTTTGCTTCTTTCCAAACTTTGTGTTTAATTTTTTCTATGATGCTTTCTCTCATCTTAGTCTCTTGAATGGCTAATATAGTGGGAAAGTCATTTGTTCTTAGGTCTATAAGGGTCCTTTGCTTGAAATTTTGGCTCATACCTCTAATATTCCATCTTATTATTTTTAGTACAATTTATTTTGGGTGGTTTGTAGTTTCTTTCTTGGATCGTATCATGTTTCCCATCTTCTACTTCCTAATCAATCTTTTTTACTCTAGATTTAGTTTTATTAGGCCTTCCTATTTTCGAAGAACTTCCTACATTTTTTCAATATAATGCAAAGCATTCTAATAGTAAAATGAATGGTTTTTATAACTTTATAATTATGAAAAAAAATAGTAAAATATATAAAGACTTGAAGATTGAGTTAAAATAATAAAGTCTCTAAAAATAATATATCATAATAAGATAGCTTCATAATGTTTTGGTTGCATAATATATTATAACAAATATACATCATCACATATAACCAAAAAACACATTCTATTGATTATATTTGATAGTTTTGGTAACAACATTTAAATAAGTATTAAGTAATAATAGATCTATATTGAGGGAGGCACTTACATGATAATTGACAAGATCTAACTCTTCTTCAATGTTATTACATGATTCTTAGCATGCCAATAATATAGTACATAGTAAGTCAGTAATGACAATTGATGACATTGTTACGCTTATCGATTATGAAATAGTTGCACTTGAAAAAATATAAGCACCTAATTTGCATTAAGATGCTAAGGTGGTCGCAGTGAAAATCATAACCACAAATGCAAATTGTGAGAAGCTACTAAGATTACCAAGCACTCTGTAAATTTATATAAGGATAATGGGTTAAATACTTGAAGACTCTTATTAACAAATTTAAAAATAACCATATACTTTAACAAATGAGTATTTATTTCTCTATCTTTATTTACAATATTTAATTAATAATTTAATAACTAGTTTATATATATAATAGATATTAATATAATTAATTTAAAATATTATAATATGATATAAAATACAGATTAAAAATATTTTATATATTTTTATAAAAATATTTGATATTATAAAATATAAAAACTTTAAATATTCAAGACATTTATATTATTTCTACTATTTATTTTATATATGTTAATACAATTTTAATCATATTATTGTAGACATACTAATTTTTTAATAAAATACAATATATTTTTATTAAATTTAATTAATTTATATATTTTAACTTTTATATATATATATATATATACTCAAAATGGGTGATGGTATTTGAGCCCTAATTTCATCAAACTGAGTCATATACTATATGTCTATTTTATGAAGGTCTTTTTCTATTAAAGCGTGATTTCTAATGCTATGTGCCCGGCCTCCAATCTGGATATCTTAACTTCACACTATTTAATATGAATGAACATATTATTTTATATATATTTTATCAAAAACTATTAAATTTGAAACAAAGTACCTAATGGCTAGTGTTGTTTTTTATTGTAAAAATTTATCAATTTCAAATAAAAAGGTTATTGTATTTAGAAATATATAGAAATATCAGCAAACGAGGTTTAGATTATACAAAACTATGACCCTTAATAATTAATTTGATCAAGATAATTTATTTATTAATTTTTTTTTATTTTAGATAAATTTGTTTCAATATTATTGTGATACAATTATATTAAAGTTATGTGTTATTAATTATTTGGAAATTTGAGAAGAAAATAATTAATATTAAATATAATCAAAAATTCAGGAATAAAATAATAAATTCTTTAATTAATATTATATGTGATAAATCCAAACTAGATACTTCAAAAATAAATTATAATTGGAGAATACCAATCAACTTATAATCTAAAATTCATGAATAAAATAATAAAAAAAATAATCAATATTATATATAATAAATTTAAATTAAATACTTCAAAAATGGGTCATAATCAGTGAATACTAACCAACCTATATTTACATTTTAAGAACATAAACAATAAATTTATTTAACATAAACAACAAAATATAAAATATAAAATAAGTACCTCACAAATAATATCTTTATATTTTTTGAAATAATGTGTACTGATACTTCTGCATTGTTATTTTTAAGATAACACCATCCCACTACTTTCCTCAATTCCCACACTAATTTCCCCAATTCCCAGAAGAAAATAAATACCGCCATCCCTGATTAACCGGTTCTCTCAAGCATTTTATAAAAAGGGGAAGGACAGAACCAACATTTCAAAACATTTTATCTCTGTTACAAGAGAAATACATACAACTACGGAAGGAGGAATACATGGATTCAGAAGATAACAACAGTGGAGGAGAGGATTAATTTTATGAAGAAGCCTTTGGTGGAGATTACAGGCTAAATGTAGTAGGGTTTCATGCTCTTATCTTCCGCATAAACAGCGAAGTGCTTGATTTGACAAACCATGTCCAAAATTTAACACCAGATCAGCTTGCGGATCCTCAAAGAGCTCACAACCTTTGGTTTCGAGAGGCTAGGTTGAGAGCTGGACTTGATGATACAGAAGATGATTTGGAGGAATATGGGCAATACACTCTTTCTGTGAGTGAATATTGTCAGGTATGGCATCTAATTGAAGGAGTACGGAACAATCTTAACTGTTTGATCAGGCTGCTGGTTCCTACAGTAGTTATTTCGTTACACATGTGCAATTTGCTTGGAGAATTTTTCGTTGGCTGAAAACGCAAAACAGTTGCCTTGTCACCAGCACCACATTTTTCACTCTCGTTGTATTCTGCCATGGTTACAGAGGGATAATACCTGCCCCATATGCAGGACAATGCATGGGAGAGAATGAGAGAGAGAGATTGCCTTCACCTACCCTAATTACTGTAAGTACCGATGTGGGTGAGGATAATAATTTCCGGGCAACAAATCCATCGGCCCATGTCAGAATTTGCCAGTAGGTGATCTTCGTGATCTTCTAGGAGTGTGAGCACACAGAATTTGCCAGTAGGTGATCTTCTAGGAGTGTGAGCACATAAGTATTCCCTGCTTGTATTCAGATATGAACAAGAAGATGTGCAACAATTGCCTTCTATATTAAATGCCTTGTTTTATAAATATCTGCATTGCACTGCTATATTCAAGGCTATTACAATAGCATGGTGAAGAGGAATATAAAGGAGTAAGGGGAGTTAACTGATAAGAGAACTCAATATGGAACTGAGTGTAACTGTGAAACTTATAAGAGAACTCACAGTGGTACTCAGTAGAACTCTACATATAACTCTAGGTGGAACTCACCCTCTCACCCACTTAGCCTCTTATCACACTTAAGTAAGGTAAAGTTACAAGTGTAGGAATTATCCATTTAATAAGTAAATGGAATAATTAATATCCTACACCAACACCTCCCCCCACACGCCCCCCTTAAGCATAGCTTAGGTGGACAGAAAAGAAAAGATGGGTCCCGGCAACAAGAACTGATGAGATACCCACATACAATGCAACTCTCAATAAGTGGAGTAAAAGGAGAAAACCCAATGGCAAAAAAAACTCTCCCTAAAAGAGAGACAGAGAAAAAAAGTTGGGACTAGAAAGCCCACTCCAACACCCCCTTAAGCATAGCTTAGGTGCGCTATAAAATTGGGCCCTGACAACGAGGTTTGATGAGGTATCCAAGTACATAGTGATGATTCCAGTATCCTACAAAATATGAAAGATGTGTACCTCCACAAAGAAGAGAGAGAATGTATGCACAGAATGTCGCATGACGAATGTTGTAGTAGGTCCCTCTACAATAAATATTGCCTCTTCCTTTCAAAAGAAAGAAACCATGAGTTGTTAAACTGCTAAATTTCCACTCAAGTGAAGTGTAGATAGGAATCATGATGTAGATCTCTAAAAAATGCTCAAATGTCTCCCTGCTAATGCTCGAATGTGCCAAACTCTGATCAGATATCATAAGGCTAACTGTAGAAGATGGCATTGAAGAAGTAGACAATGAAGGAGAGAGAATAGCCAGAGAAGAAGATAGACGTGGAACATTCACTAAAAGAATGTCTATGTGAATAGTGGAGCATGACTCACCAACTGAAGAAAGAATGTCCATAAGAAGAGATGAGTTGTCGATGCTCATAATGTGTACTCATGCTGAAATCAGTAAAGCCCTCTAAAATGCAAGTCTGTGAAGGCTCTGAAAGAGCAACAATATGCACAAGAACTGAAGTAGAATCTGCAATAGGACAACTAAGATCAGGGAAAATCTCACCATGTAATGGGGGCTCGACACAAGGACTATCTACCATAGATGTATCATCACAAGAAATAAAAGCACGAGAGAGTACAATAGTCTCAAAAGAGACAATAGGAAGTGGAGGAGGAGGTGTGACATAAATCTCTGTAGGATCACCGAAAAGACTCTATAATATGTTTCAAATAGTACATGGACACTCTATATATTCAACATGATTATGAAGATCTATAGAAACATGAAGTAACAGAGTGGCAAAAACATTGTCACAAGTATTAGCCCACTTATTGAACCGAATAGAATTAGTGGGTGCAAGAATTTGTCCATATAAAAATAGAATACGATTCTTGCATGTGAGTAAGTGTTCCATATAAGCATGCCAAGAAGCATAATTGTCCTTTCCAAGAAGGATCACTAGAGATGAAACAATGCTCCTCATCTGAAATCTCTCAAATGAGGTCAATATGACATAGAGAAGACACCAAAAAAGTACACAAATGCATAATATACTCTATAATGAACCCTTGAAGCACGCTCATGAAAGGGACGACAGACAGCAGAGAATGCGTCCAAATGAACAATTAGTGTCGGAGTAAGCAAAAACAATTGTGCATGCTCTAGAGATGAACTTCAAACTAGGCTAAAAATGAGTCCATATAGATGAGAGCAATCAGTGCACGATGTACATTGCAAAAACTAGTGTCGCCGATAACTCCCCTGAATTTAACACTTTATAACTTGAGTACATTTTATAAAATAAAATAAACCAATGGAAAGAGGACGAAAAAATATGCACTTTTGAAAAAAATGGCACTCAATTTTGAATTACCAATCAAAAATTATAGCAAATTATTTTTTCCGTTATTAATGGTCTATTTAATTAAATTGCACTTAAAATTTAAATGCTCGAGCCAAATAAATGAAAAAAGAACCTTTCAGCGACTTATTAAAACTAGAACAGAGACCTGGACATCCTCGAAACCCATACACTTCTACATTCATTTCTTTGAGAAACACTTCTAGAAAATGTTTTAATTGTTAAAAAATAAAACTATTTTAAATAAAATTAAATAGGGTCTAATTTTTAATATTTCCAAAAATAAAAAACAACTATTTGAAAATACCAAAATCTCTAGATTAAAAACAAATATTAGCAAAGAAGATTGTTCACCATGAAAATCGACACAAAATTGCGAACCTCCTCACGTCAACAAAAGTTCACATTACTTTCTTGAAAAAGCCTCTTAGAAAGGGTTTTAATTAAAAAATTACCCGGAGCTATTTTAAAAAAAAATTAAAACATGCTTTAATTTCATTTTATTTTAATGGTGGGCATATATAAAGTTGACTTTAGCACTTAGCAAATAGAAAGAAGATATACGGCGCCAATTGCATGCCTTGCACAGGTAGATCGGCATGTACAGGTCTGCAGCCTCCTTCTAAGACAAAAAGCTCGCCGTTTGCATGTACAGCAAAGAATAGACCAACGCGACATATGTATGCATGAACAATAGTTTAAACAAGCAGTAGACGTTCGATCTGTAATCAAAGAACATCAAACCAGCTGTGTGGCAACACTTTCTCTCCTTGATATCAGGCAGAACGTCCAGCTCTCACCACTTTATTTACAGTTTCAAAGCACTGCGATGGAGAGGTCGTTAGGCACGTCAGAAGAGAAGACCGCAACCACCATGACAAGGTAGATCTGCAAATAGTGGACAGCAAACAAATTTGGATGGGCTGAAAGCAATGAACACAACTATGACGCTCCTTCACTCTCCTCCACGCTCTTCCCATCATTAGCGTCGTCTGCTTGGGAACGTCAAGTGGCTGCAGCTTGTTCAGGTGGAAAAAGGAGGAAGATGGCAGGTCTGACTGAGTTCGACAGCCTATATAGTCTCTCCAAAGGCTGCATGGAGACCTAGGACGATTTGGAAGAGCAGTTCGATGGCATAGAAGCTAGATCAAAGGATCTGAATCGCAAAAATAGTCAGTGACCAGCTCTGCAGACAAAGAGCGCTGCCCATGATGGAAGTCGAAGCTTCAATGGCAGAAAGTTTTCAAAGACCACTAACTATTTGTGGTTGGATGAACCAACAGAAAATAGGGTGTCAGACCTCGTAGTTGCCGTGAAAGAATCCACTCCAACAACAAGTCTTTCAAATCTGCATTAGAACTTTACATGCAAATGCAAATACAGACAATATGCATATTCTTCTTCAATAATTTAAGGAATATAAATTAGAAATCAACAGATATCCTATGACTTGATGCTCATTACCAGAACCTGAAGCTCTGATACCATGTCAGAATTTGCCAGTAAGTGATCTTCTGAGAGTGTGAGCACACAAGTATTTTGCAAATCAATGACCCTTATTCAGACATGAACAAAAAGATGTGCAACAATTGTCTTCTATATTAAATGCATTGCTTTACAAATATCTGCTATGCACTGATAGGAGAACTCAATATGGAACTGAGTGTAACTCACTATGGAACTCATAAGAGAACTCACAGTGGTACTCAGTAGAACTCTACATAGAAATCTAGGTGGAACTCACCCACTTAACCTCTTATCACACTTAAGTAAGCTAAAGTTACAAGTGTAGGAATTATCCATTTAATAAGTAAATGGAATAATTAATATCCTACACCAACCTGCTCCTCCTGAAAGTATCTAGAGGATTAGCATTAGCTTGATTTCATGGCATTTATTTATTTCATGTTTAAAGAATCTCTCAGATGTTATGCAAACAGTTTTTAATGGTATTTCAATATTAGGTTTTATGGAGTGGTTTTTTTAAAGACTTAACAATGTTGTGACTATTTTTATCATATGCTATGTATGTGGGTTCACATTTTGTATGTATGTGAAAGCAAATTTTTGAAACTAAGAATTTTTTTAGTCAATATGGCTTCGTCCATCTTTGCTCCAAATTTTTCCACATTTCTCTCCATCATGAGGATGAGCATGATCTAAATAATAATGGCAGCACAAGTAGGATTGAACGACTGTGATTCCACATGAGAATGCAATGCATGATTATTTCCCAAGAACTTCCCTCGTACTTCTTTTCCAAATACTTGACCAAATGGATTGAGAGCGAAGGTGGTAGCTTGTGAGCACAAGTAATCATATCCACTATGACATATTTATAACCGACTTCCTTCTCATGAAAATAGTCTAACACATTTGATTGTTTCCATTCTCAAATTTGTGCACAAGATGAGAGTGTAAACTTATTACAGAGGAGATTCAATTTTTATCAATGCTTCTAGTCTAAATTCTAGTAGAGCCACATGGACACACAAAGATCTAACACTCTTTTATTTTAAAACAAACACATAGACTAAAATCTAGTACTTTCACATATGCAAAATAACCTTAATAATTACAAAACCTGGCTCTTATCACTCAGGACAACTTAATCAGTGGAGTTCCCCTTGAAAAACATCATATAACCATTGCTCTCAAAGTCCTGATCTGATACCATATAATAACTTTGGTAATACTTAATAAACCTCCAAAAAAAATTGAAGCAGTAATATTCTTCTTTTCTAATTCATTTGCAATATCATTTCATGTCATAGGTAGTAAGGAAGTCATGTAATTCATCCATCTTCATATGAGTAAGATCATGAATTTCTTATACAATAAATACTTTTGAATCAAACTTAAGGGAGAGAGACCTTAATACCTTTTGTATTATAGTAGCTTCTTCAAGATTCTCTCTAAGACCTCTGATAATGTTCCCAATCTCATCAACTCTCTACAAAAACCACAAAATCTTCTTCCTTCATCTTGAGACTCTCAAATTGTCTTTAGTGGGTTTGCAACTTGGCCAACTTGACCTTTAAATCTCCTTCATAGATGGTCTATAATTCATCCCATAGTTCCTTGGCAGACTTGCAATAGATTACCTTGGTGAACTCAATCTCTGAAAGACCACAAATGATGGCATTCATTGCATTAGTTGAAGTAGGGGGGATAAATATCCATCCACAACATATTTCCAAATATCAGACCCTAGTGATGTGATGTAGGTATTCATCCTCGCACTCTAAAAATCATAATTGGACCCATTGAATATCAGTTCTTGCTTAGTGGAAAATCATCTTTGCATTTGATGACTATCCATATTGTACTTTGGATCACCTTCAAGTTGTCAAGCCTTCACCAAAGAACCTAACTGATACCAATTGTTAGAGGTGCAATCACTGAGGGGGTGGGGGGGTGAATCAGTGATAAAAGATATTCAATCTAATTCCAAACTCTTCAAACCCTTAATCATTCAACACAAACATTCATGAATCATACACATCATTCATAATAATGAACAAGAAAGATAATGCAATATTAAGCACATAACAAAGGATTATGTGAAAAAGCCTCATGAAGGATAAAATCCACTCTGAAGCTTGCAAACAAATGGACTACTTATCCTATAATTTGATCACAAACATAAGACTTTAATGAAGCACCCACTTTATAAGGATCACTAACCCCTAAAGATGGACAAACACCTCTTGCCCTAGATGTTGAGAACCCACAAAAACACCTATGAAATTAATATCTCTTGATCTCTAATTGCCTACCAATCTAATAGAGATATAATTAATATCAACTCTCTTCTACATAGTCTCTCTATCCTTCACACCCTCTTAATACATCCAAAACCACATTTGGGATCACACTACACTTCTTCGCACATGATCAATCAAAAAACCCGTAACAACTCTATTATGACATCATAATTATGACTTGTAGGTCATGCACATAATCCTCAACCTAATTTACTTTTCAATCCATCCACTATGCATACTCACACTTCTCTATCCTTTACACCTCAACTCTAAAACCCATCACCTTTGATTTTACTCTTTATAGAGTCTTCATGATTTCTATCTTCTTGGTTGGCCATAAGACTTGCCTTAACCCTTAAGGCTTCCATCACACTAATACATAACTCAATACCACCCTCATATGTTGACCATAGCATCAATGGGTCACCCTTAAGTAGCTATACCTTTCAATTAGGTCTTAGTAGCCCTTATAAGTCTCATGGAGACCTATTCACCCTTTTATCACTTCACCAATAAAAATATGAACACAAGACCACTTCCAAATGCATATATCCACTTTATATGACCCCTAAGCCACCTTCAAGTGATTACATTGATCCCTACTCACCTCTGCATATGTAGAACCTACTCAAACATTAGCCTTGTACACAAGAACATTATGAATGAATAAATAGTTAACTTATAATAACTTGTTCATACTAAAGATGGATTGGTCAAACCTCCAAAATCTATATATATTGTCCTCATAGAGTCTAAAACACTCTCTAATTGATAATTCACCTTGAAACATCAAATCACCATCAATATAAACACAAACATCCATCTCGAGTGACTTTCAGAAGATGGTCAAACTATTAGTCAAATTTGGATCTCAATAACTACAATTTTATAGGTATTCAAACCTTATAATCAATTTTTATGGATACTCCTTGGAGTGATTTACAACTTTTCTTTTTATACTACCATCAAATTCATCATAAATCAAAAGATATATCTCAAACAATCAATGTTGTTTTTCCTTTGCTATTTTAAAAATTCAAATTCCAATAGTCACTATTTAATGCAAAAAGCTTCAAACATGTGTCTTCATCTCATACCCCCTATAAACTTGATCAAATTTTCTCTGTCAATTTCCCCAAGAGTCTTCTGGTCTTGACTTTGTGCTTGCCATGAATTTTTTATCTAGGCTTTTGAGATTGCGACACTTGGCAGCCCAGATGCCTTTTGTGTACCCTATTGTCAGTCTCCATTCAATTAATGCTTTTATGCCATGTGGTATCATTGCATGCAATCTAAGGTTATTGACTTATCGATTTGATTCACATCATCTATCTCCATTTGTATTGTTGAATGCACATCATCGATATTTAATTTGCATGATGAAACACTCACGATTAATCTATTGCCAATTCACCATGATTGTGACACATGGCACCATCATATTCAATCTTAGGATCCTTTGATTTATTGACTCCATGCTCATTGTTAGATCTCCATCTGAATGGTTGAATGTGCACCATCGATATTTTATTTTCATGATGAAATACTTTCCATTGATCTACTATCAATTCACCATGATTGTGACACATGGCACCATCACATTCAATCTCAGGATCCTTTGACCTATTGACTTCATGTTTGATGTTAGATATTTATCTACATAATTGGACATGTAGCCTAGATCTTTGATATTGTAAATTTTGATAAGTATGGAAACTAATGAAATCTACTTGGGAGACCAACTTTGCACTACCATAACTTTTGATATACATCATGTCAAGACTTGATACTTGGACCACATGATTTCCTCTCATAGGGGAATTAGTCCATATACCAAATTGATCTTGAGACCTTTACATGTGTGAGTGTTGATGTCATCAATCTTCTTACTCAACCTTATTTACTAAGATGATTAGGAGAAGCTAGATATTGATATGATTATTTTGATGAATTCCTTTCACTTACACAAGCACTTCAAGCACTCATAACACCCCATAGGGTCTCTACAACATGAATTCACTATAAATAACATCCATCAACTACCTCACTAAGTAAAACACAGAAGCACATTGAAGCACACTTTGTCATTGTCATTCTAACACACATAATGCCTCATCAACATCCTTGGCCACCTTGGAGACATCATTGACAACTCTCCAAAAACAATCTCTAAATTATGTTCTTGATTTAGTTTTTCAATTTGTATGCCATTCTTTTGAATAAGTTTTTTTACTTATGGCCTTTTATAAAATATATGTTTTGTACTTGAAAATGTTTAAGGAACACACCAAAATAAACCTCTATAATGGTCAAAGAATCATGTTGGAAAGGAATTTTTAGTGTGGTGGATATAAATTTAAAGGCTTTCACAGTTGAGTGATCCCAAGCTCTTTATAATTACCTCAATGTGGTGCCTCACAAGCTTAATCTAGCTTACTAGTAGCTTTGTGATGCCCCACTCACCTGGCAAGATCTTATATAGGATTTGAACTATATGAGAAATGATAAATCCCTCAGCCTTAAAGAATTCCCTTGTAAATTTTACAAATCCACTTGGTAGTTTACCAATCCTGACTTGCTACAAGTCTACAAAGAAGCCTTGTAGAATCATTCTCTTAGACCCATGATGAATCAAGGTAATATAAAATTCATTCACAAAACTAGAGATCCTAAGCTTCTTACCAGTTAGAGGTTGATAACCCTGCTCAATGTCTCTTACAATATTCTTTCCAAATACCTCACCAACTACCTTTGGCTTATCCTACATATCATTGTTAGACTAGAACAAATAGGATTTATTAGAGGGTGATATCGTTTGGGAAACCTTGTTGTGGTCTAAGAGGGCATGGCTTGGGCTTGCTCCTCTCTTTACATATCTATTTTTATTACATTGGACTTTGAAAATGCTTATGACAATATCAAGTGATGATTTATTCTTACCATGCTCAAGGCTCTCAACTTTGGCCCCTATTTCATTTATGTAGTGCAAAATTTGATTCACTATGCCTTGGCCTACCTCACTATCAATAGACATCAAACTGTAGGGATAGAGCTCCAAAATTTTAGTCACCAAGATTGTCTCCTTGCTCCAATGGTTTATGTGTTATCTGTTAAATCCATGGGTTACCTCTTGGCTTCCAAAGCTTCTCAAGGGATCATCCATGGAATTGTCTCTCCTGACTACACCTCTTAGCTCATCAATGTCCAATTTTTAGATAAAACCTTCCTCACACTTGAAGAATAGGAGGCCACTTTTAATGAAGCTATTCAAAGCCTAGACATTTTTTGTCTAGCTTCCAACTTTAGCCTTCAATGGAGGAAAACCCAATGTTTTAGAAAAAGCATGATGCCCATGCTTGAGTGGCTTAGGAAGTATAATTAGTAGTGGATTATTTGAGGGGAAAAATTCAAGTTTCCTGGGCATCCCTTTCACTTTTCATAGCTTTTTGGCCAAGATTTGTCAATATGTCCTCAACAAGATTGAAAAGAAGATTGTGCATTGGATCAGTTGCCACTATCTCTAGCACAGGCAAGTTTTATATTTGCACTATGATCCTGACTACCACTCATGTTTACTATTCCTCCTATTGGAATCCCTCCAAAGCATCTTATGATAGTCTGGCCAAGTTTCTCAGTGATTTCCTCTAGGCCAATTCTAATTGGGTTTGTGGATTTCATCGGGTGGCCTAAGACATTTTTTGCCTCCCTCATCATAAAGGTGGCATTTCCACCATTGACACCTATCGAAAATATATGGCCTTGTGTGAAAAATGGGTTGTTTACAATATTGAGGGAAATAAATCTTTGAAAATTATTCTCAGATATTATATCTCTTCAGGATGTTTGTATGGTAAAACTAGCTTGCAAAATATTAGCTTCCAAACCCTCATCATCACTTCTATGCCTATCAAGATTATTGGCTCCTTTGTATTGAAAAGTATATGGAAGGATTTTGAAGTATTCAAACCCCACTTGAAGTGGGTAGGGGATGGTTTTCACAAATGATTATTTTTTAATGACCATAACTTATGGTGGTCTCTAATTCTCGTTAATTTTTCCATTCCCCTAGCTGAACTAATTGGTATTAAATCTCTATGATTACTCTACAAAGGGATTCATACTATTCATGATTTGGTTACCTTTAGAGATTGGATTCCTTATCCTGAATTAAAAATCAAGTTTCAATTAAATGATGTGGACTTACCTACCATCCTTTGCATTCAAGAATTACTCCCTGGTGTTATGTTATATAAGCTTGGCCTACATCCTCCAAAGGCCTAGGGGAAGACTAGAAGTGGAAATTTTATACACACTTTAAAATATACTCTTTTGGGCTTATTCATCAGTTGATGAGTCCATTGTCTCCTACTCTCAGCAAGCTCAACAAGTGTTGGGGCCTCCAGTCCTCGCTGGAGACTTGGATCACTCATCTAGATCTTGTGTATGACCTTAGCCTAGATCCCAAGCTGGCTCATTTCATGTGGTGTTTAATTTACCAAGGACTCCCCCTCGTTGAGAGGTTTCTCCACCTCTGGATTACCCAACCCTTTTGTCCAGCTTGTAAGTGACCATAATCTTTTAAACATCTATTTTGGTTTTATCCTAAAGCTCAGTCTACCCAGTGATGGATTCATTCATTATTCCAACCTTGTCACCTTGGGCCTTTCTCTTGGCATCAGGAACTTTTTGGGGATTTTTCTATTTGGCCAGTCTCTATTGCCTTTCTCTAGAAATTGTTTCGTGTTGTCATCCTCTTTTATCTTGGAAAGCCAAGAATAATGTTATTTTTAGTCATGAGGCTTGTGAAATTTCTTTTTCTATTAATGAAATCACTATTGTTATTTCATCAGTTTATTTCCAAATTCAATCCCAAGTTGAGAAGATGGCATTGGACGTCCACCACCTACAATACCTCCTCGACTACTAGGGGAGTACCCCTTATACTATGATTGGAGTTCTTCTAGATGATCCACCCAGTGGTCCACCACCTCCTCCTCCTAGAAATCATAGAAGTAGAATCTGGTTCTAAATTAGGGGCCACTTATCTCCTTGGCCTCCCCTAGGGATGGTTAGAGTTCTCATAACAAGTCTAATGTTGGTCCTTCACAACAGTCTTTGATGAGAACTATTTTTCCTATGCAGCCTACTAATAGTTAGCCTATCAGTATTCATGATGACCTATTGGATGGATGGAATACTTCGATTGTTCTTGACGTGGAACCACCTGCTCGGTTGACGCTTCCCAAGGATGATCCTCCACCTCCGCCTCTTGGGGCAGTGGCCAATGCTTAATGTTCTAAAATATGGATATTTTTAATTATTTTCATCCTACCTTAATTAGCTATTTTTTTAGCCAAATGTGTCATCTAATATGGAGTTTGAGTCATGAGTTATCTAGATACATTAATTTATAACCTTCTTTGATTATATATTTTTTTTAATATAATGTGAATCATTTTAATAGTAAACTAAATGGCTTTTATAAATTTATAATTATGAAAAAATAAATAAAAAATAATAAAATATATAAAGAGTTGAAGATTGAGTTAAAATAATGAAGTCTCTAAAAATAATATATCATAATATGATAGCTTCACAACATTTTGGTGCCATGGTATATTATAACGAACATACATCATCACATATAACCAAAAAATACATTCTGTTGATTATATTCAATAGTTTTGGTAACAAAATTTAAATAATTATTAAGTCATAATAGATCTACATTGAGAGAGGCACCTACATGATAATTGACAAGATCTAGCTTTTCTTTAATGTTATTGCATGACTCTTAGCATGCCATTATTATAGTACATAGTAAGTCAGTAATGACAATTGATGACATTGTTACCCTTATTGATTATGAAGTAGTTGCACTTGAAAAAATATAAGCACTCAATTTGCATTAGGATGTTAAGGTGGTTGCAATGAAAATCATAACTACAAATACAAATTCTGAGAAGCTACTAAGATCATTAAACACTATGTAAATTTATATAAAAATAATGGCTTTAGTACTTGGAAGACTCTTATTAACAAATTAAAAAATGAACATATACTTTAATAAATGACTATTTATTTCTTTGCATTGATTTATAATATTTAATTAATAATGTAACAACTATTTTATATATAGAGTAAATATTAATACAATTAATTAGAGTTACATTTTTTCTCATAAAATGTTATGCTATAATGTAAAATATGGAATAGAAATATTTTATACAATTTTATAAAAATATTTTATATTATAAAATATAAAAATTTTAAATGTCCAAAACATTTGCATTGTTTTTACTATTTATTTTATATATTTTAATAAAATATATAATTTTAACAGTATTATTATGGACATATGACTTTTTTAATAAAACACAATATATTTTATTAAATTTAATTAATTTATTTTATTTTATTATATATACTGGTATTTAAGCCCTAACTTCATCAAACTGAATCATATACTATATGTCTATTTTATGAAGGTCTTCTTGTATTAAATCGCGATTTCTAATGCCATGTGCCCGGCCTTCAATCTGGATACCTTAACTTCACACTATTTAATATGAAAGAACATATTATTTTATATATTTTTTATCTAAAACTATTAGATTTGAAACAAAGTATCTAATGGCCAGTGCTGTTTTTTATTGTAAAAAATTATCAATTTCAAATAAAGAGGTTATTGTATTTAAAAATATATAAAAATTATATAAAAGTATCAGCAAATGAGGTTTAGATTATAAAAATCTATGACCCTTAATAAATAATTTGATCAGGTTGGTTTATGTATTAATTTTTTTTTACTATTTTGGATAAACTGTTTTTTACATTACGCGATTATATTAAAGTTACTTATTATTAATTATTTTGAAATTTGAAAAGAAAATAATTAATATTAATTATAATTGGAAATTTAAGAATAAAATAATTAATTCTTTAATTAATATTATATGTGAGAAATCTAAATTAAGTATCTAGAAAATGGATTATGGTCGGTGAATATTAATCCATTTATACTTAAAAATTTGGAAATAAAATAATAAATTTTTTAATCAATATTATATGTGATAAATCCAGATTAAGTACTTTGAAAATGGGTCATGGTCGGTGAATACCAACCAACTTACATTTTAAGACGCTTTTTTCGGAGATGAACAATAAATTTATATAACATGAATAATAAATTTATTTAACATGAATAATAAACTATAAAATAAATATCTCACAAATCTCCTTTACCATTAGTAATTGATTTCTCAGATGACACGGCTTCCCAAAAACAAACAAACGGTTCCCGATTAAAATAGATATATATCTCTTTATATTTTTTTAAATAATGTGTACTGATACTTCTCCATTGCTATTTTTAAGATACCACCATCCCACTACTTTCCTCAATTCCCACACTAATTTCCTCAATTCCCAGAAAATAAATACCGCCATCCCTGATTAACTGCTTCTCTCAAACATTCTATAAAAAGGGGGAAGGAGAGAACCAACATTTCAAAACATTCTATTTCTGTTACAAGAGAAATACATACAACTACTGAAGGAAGAATACATGGATTCAGAAGATAACAACAGTGGAGGAGAGGATCAATTTTATGAAGACGCCTTTGGTGGAGATTACAGGCTAAATGTAGTAGGGTTTTATGCTCTTATCTTCGGCATAAACAGCGAAGTGCTAGATTTGACAAACCATGTCAGAAATTTAACACCAGATCAGCTTGCGGATCCTCAAAGAGCTCACAACCTTTGGTTTGGAGAGGCTAGGTTAAGAGCTGAACTTGATGATAGAGAAGATGATTTGGAGGACTATGGGCAATATACTCTTTCTGTGAGTGAATATTGTCAGGTAGAGCAGCTAATTGAAGGAGTACGGAACAATCTTAACTGTTTGCTCAGGCTGCTGGTTCCTACAGTAGTCATTTCGTCACAACTTGTTAATGCACAGCCTACATGTGCAATTTGCTTGGAGAATTTTTTGTTGGGTGAAAATGCAAAACAGTTGCCTTGTCACCAGCATCACATTTTTCACTCTCGTTGTATTCTGCCATGGTTACTGAGGGATAATACATGTCCCATATGCAGGACATGCATGGGAGAGAATGAGAGAGAGAGAATGCCTTCGCCTACCCTAATTCCTGTAACTACAGATGTGGGTGAGGATAATAATTCCCGGGCAACAAATCCATCGGCACCTGCTCCTCCTGAAAGTATCTAGAAGGCTAGCATTAGCTTGATTTCATGGCATTTATTTATTTCATGTTTAGAGAAGCTCTCAGATGTTATTTCGATGTCAGGTTCTATGGAGTGGTTTTTTTAAAGACTTAACAATGTTGTGACTGTTTTTATCATGTGCTATGTATGTGGATTCACATTTTGTATGCATGTGAAAGCAAATTTTTGAAACTAAGAATTTCTTTTTAGTCAATGCTAAATTTAGTGATGTGAATGTGAAATAAGTTGCCTTAAAAAAAATTCTAAAAAAAATAGAGTAGTGAATGATAACAATATTAAAAGATCCACACAATTATAATTGTATTGTGTCTCACATGGAACAATGAGGAACTCTATTAAAATATATTTTTTAATGACACAAATTAGTTAAACGAAATAAAACAATAACACTAAAACAAAAATAAAATTAGAGAGTCAAATTTAAACTTATTAAGATTACCATATTTTTAAACACATTGTGATGGTCATAGTTTTTTTTTTTTTAATATTTATTTGATGTTTATTTCTTTCCAATTTTCTTACATTAGATTCTATAAGATTCGAGTAAATATATTTATTTTATTATTAAAATTTAATTTAAAAAAATTAAAAGTTATTTTTATTATTATAAAATTATATGTATAAGTCATCATCTAAATGACTTCTATAAATTATTATTATTTAAATGATTATTTATTTATTCATTCATTCGTTAATATGTTTTCACATTTCACAATTTAACTAAGGTAATGAGCCTCTATTACTGGATGAGATAGTAGGGTCATCTATATATTAAAACTTTCATTACCCGACATAATATTTATTTTATTATTAAAATTTAATTTAAAAAAATTAAAAGTTATTTTTATTATTATAAAATTATATGTATAAGTCATCATCTAAATGACTTCTATAAATTATTATTATTTAAATGATTATTTATTTATTCATTCATTCATTAATATGTTCTCACATTTCACAATTTAACCAAGGTATGAGCCTCTATTACTGGATGAGATAGTAGGGTCATCTACATATTAAAACTTTCATTACCCGACATAAGAAAGTTTCCCCTTATTTAAAAAAATTCTTTATAGTTGTAACTTCTTGACTTCTTTAACAATAATAATATATTACTCCACTCTTTCCAACTAATATTACAAGGTGTCATAGTGGAATTCCTCGTCATATAAACTAGTTTAGGTAGCTTAAGCATTGTTACATATTATGTTAAGTTGAAGGTTCTTATTAGTATTTATACTTGTGTGTGTTTTATCCATTAAAAAAAATGTGTGTTTAAAAATTGAGTTTAGAAAAGGATTATATGATGGAAAAGCATTGCAAGCTAAGTTTTTAGAAAAAAATTGCATTGATGAAAATTTATTACTAGCTTAGAAAAACATTACATTAATGGAAAAAAATTATATTGATGGAAAAATATTGCATTTTAGAAAGGCATCATGAAATAGGAAAGCATCACATGATGGAAAAATATTCTAGGTCCAGAAAAGTATTATAGGTCTAGAAAAGTTTTACTAGGAAAAAAAGTTATTGTAGGTATATAAAATATTAATATGGACAAAAATCATCATGTGTTTAGAAATTATTCATAGAGATGAAAAATCTTTGTAACTTTGAAAAAATATATATATCTAATAAAATTGCACAAATTTATTAGCTTTCAAAAATTATCACGAATGGATAAGCAGATTTACATGTAGGTTGTAAATTATAATGTTGAAAGAGTTTTGAATTGGATCAATATTTTTATTGATTTGTATCCACAATTACTTGATTTATTTACATGTTGAATCATTTATTTATTGGATCCTTTCATACTATCCAATTTATAGAACATTACCAAAGTCATAACTTGCAAGGATGAAAATTAGCATTTAATTCTCATTTTATGTGTGTGCACACACATAAAAAATTTGGGTTGGGTATAGGGTATGTGTACAAAGTTGGGAGACAATTCCATGGACATTTCCAACAACATGTATGCATTATGTCCATAACGCATGTGAATTATTTAAATTCTAGGTTTAGGATATCGAACCATAAAGCACATATGTTTCTAATGTTAGGAATGCATGTGTTTCTAACACTAGAAATGTGTGTGTATTATAACACACATGAGTTATAACACTTGTGCATTTTTAATGCTTAATTTTTTTAGAAAACCCACCCAAGACCGAAAAAATGCTAAATGTCTCATTTGCATTTTGCTCTACTAGTTTGTGGCATCACATCATCACATTTTGCTCTGCTTATTCCTCCTAACATGTGATCTTCTTTAAAATTTTGAAAACCTTGCCACATCAATGATGATTCCATGGAGAGGAGGTAAGTGATAAAACTAAACCTAATAACCCTGATTTTTTTTTATTTTTTTGTTATTTGCATTGTTTAATTGGTAAATTATAATTTTTAAATAGCTCAATCTAATGAAAGAGACCACCCTATTATCCTTACCCCAAACCCTCCACCTAACCCTCCTCTTGACCCTCCACCTAACCCTCCTATCCCTCCTTATGTTTCACAAGATCCCCCAGGTAGTAAGGAGAATCTAACTACACATATAGTAGAAAAAAAAATTGAAATTGAGCAAATAATTAGGAGAATGAGGGGGGCCATTTCCAACAACACCCATTTCACCTATCTATCCAATACCCTAGAGTCGATATTAGGTCAAGTTAACTTGGTAACGAGTCAAATTGAAAGATGGGCATCATATAGGGATACAATTGAGTCAAATTGAAAGATGATCTTTGTATAGGGATACAGGTAGGCTTACTATGCTAAAAATTTATCGACACAAGAGGCGAAGAATAAAGATATAACAAAAGATAAAATTTGTGACTTATTCATCAACCCAACCACCAATTCACCATTTCTACTTACAACTAAAGGTTTTTCAATCCATCGATACCAAAAAAACTTAATTAAAGTCAATTTCTAGGACCGATGGTGGATGATTTTTTATTATCCACCATGTAACAAATACAAAGTCCCATTGTCTTTTTTGAGGAAAATGTATAGTGAGTTTATCTTCAACAATATTTTAAACAATTTCGACTATGGTGAGTTTAAGGGCTAAAGGAAAGGCTCTGTGCAAGATTGACTAGGGGCACATCATGTGCCTAATTATCCTACAAGAATCCTTAACCAAAAATAACTTCATCTTGAGATTCCCTCTATAATGAAAGACCTCATAGATATTGACACTCTACGTGCACTTAGTGGGCTTACTTATACACTCGTTCAGTGTACAAGAAGGCTTTCAAAGATCGATGTTGGAGATATTCCACCTAGTGTGCATATCTAACCCCAGCTCTGTAGATATTGTGGTGTTATATTCATTGCACCTTTAGATGATGATGGTGGTGCTTCATAGGGAATGTATGATATACTATTTAGTGATGAATTTATGGCATGTACGTTTAGTGTGCACATGTGATCTTTTACATGCATGCAAGTATCTTTCATATAAATTTCATATTAAATTTAAGTTATATTTGGAAATTTAAAATCTAAAAATTAATTTACACATAAATTTAATAATATGTGTAATTTGTATGTTAAATGAGGTGCCTTCATCATCATATTCCACTAGTGTATTATTTGATCTTACTCATCCTCTGTTAACATTTATGGAGCCAGTAGTAGGTCATCCACTACTGCATCGGTCTGTGTTAGTATGACACCATTTACATATACAAAGGTAAAATTTTGAGGTAATATTATGCTCTATGTACATTTTCTCTATGTATATTCATTATTATACTTAAGTTAAATTTATCTATCATAGATCTCAAAATTTAAGTACATTGCTATTAAACACACTCTTAGTTTAATATAGGAGAAAAATTTACCATATATCTTCAATAGTTTCTAGATAACTAAGAAAAATTATTTATTCATTTGATTACTAGAGTAGACACTCCTCCATCACTATTATTCAAGATAGACATAGGAATTTTTGTTGTAATGTCATTTGTATAGTCACTCACAAAGGTACATATTAATTTGTAATTTTGAATTGTAAAAATATATTAATTTTATTAATTTTACTACATGTACTTGGGGAAATATAACTTATGTGAATGTATTATGTATGTACCGTTGTCAAATGACATTTGAAAGTCTAATTCATATGATTACTATGATACCTCCTCATGTTTCTTCCTCATTTCACATGCCTATTCATGTAGGTGATCTTGTCACTGGCTTAGTTGAGCATCAAAAATAGATTGATCATGATCATGAACTTGTAGTAAGTGCATGTTTAAATTATTTTTTATTCTAATTTAAAATTAAATTCTTAACTGTGTTTCATGTATAATATGTTAATTTTTTAATAGTATTTATATTTGAACAAGTTTAACTATAAGTAAACTATTAGTGTAGGATCTGTTTTTGGAACTTGGAGCAATCCAAGGCATTTGAGGGATATCCATCTATAAGTAGGGAATCCTAGGGAGAGTCTTCTTTGATTAAGGTAAAAACATGGAGGATATTTTATGATTATGATGTCTTATATGATGTACTTTTTTGTATTCATATATGGTAATGTACACATTTTTGGCATTGTATGCTTATATGACATTCACCTGACATTAGAAACTATGTTGTTGGATTATATAATTTTTTGTATGCCTATATGAAAATTTATGTATTATTGAAATTGTATGCATATGTGGCATTCAATTGACATTCTATTGTGTTCTTATTTTTCATGCCTTGGTGGCTTTTATTAATACCAATAATGAAGTGTAATGTTTGACCATTAATCCACATCTGAGAGTGGATCATTATTTATACTTATATTACCATGAAGTTCAATGTTTGACCATTGATACACAATATTACTTTATATAATTTTTAAGTACTTATACCCATTTATTCAAGCTATGTAAGTGATGTAGGAGCATCAATTAAATTATCCAAGTTTGTGTATATTAGTCAAAATGAGTCAAGTAGGTCATATTTTAGTCAATAATAAACCTTTTTATGCTTAAATCTAGCATGTATGGTTATTTTTAAATGATGTATGGTCTTTTTATGCCCTTATATAGGTTTGATAGTCATAATATTGGTCATATAGGCATCATTTTGGTCATAAGGGCATGAACATTCTATTCATGACCCTAAAAGTATACTAGTATGTTGTAAACATTCCTTAGTCTTTTATCCAATGTAATTATATCCTAATGTCTATTTGGGAACAAATACTATGAAGAGAGTTGTGTGAAAGATAGAGATACACTTTTTGAGCCTAATGTAGGTTCTGAAAAATAAGTCTGCTTGATTTAATAATAGGTTGCTAAAGATAATATTGCATTGGAGAGAGGATAATTGTGAGAAGTCCTCTTAGTATAAAGAGATTAAGAGAGACTCTTTTTTAAGTCTAGTAAGAGTTGTGAAAAATAATCCTATTTTCAAATTAAAACCTATAAATTACCTGGAAAGGAAATAATTTAGAAGAAAGAATCCTAATTATAATAGCTAAAAACCATATTGCAATCTATGTGGGAAAAAACAATAGAAAAATAAAGAAGAATGGAGAAGGGAAGGTCCTTCATTCCCAAAGGAGAGATTCTATAGATGAATATCAATTTTAGGAGCGTTCAAGAATAGATTACATAATGGTCATGAAATAAGCATGCTTGCCTCAAAATTATAGTTACAAGTGCATTGATGGCCCTTCTTTATCCTCATTGTAACCTTCTACATCATTCTTCATCTTCTAATACCCTCTTTGAGATTCATCTCAATCATGAAAACACACACTCTATCTTACATTTGTTGAAAAATCTTGTAAGGTACTATATAGTCTTCATCATGACTCTTGAAGGTCAAGTATAGACATGATGATAAGTGTAATGACCCATGAGAGCTTACAAAAATACATAACATTCATGCTTGAAACTCAACCCCTAACTGAGAACTTGTAATACCACTTAGGGATAACATGTTTCTTAACAAAGATTGATAACCTGAAATCATATTGGAAATGATTTAAATCCTGGATGGAATAACACTGTGAAGAATGAGATCATGCACTAAGACTCTTACCATCTTATTTACCTTGTTTCAAACTAAGGCATGATCGAAGAGTATGGAGGATGGGTGTGACTTTATTGAACTATGCTCCTCCTTTATAGACCTTCATATGACTTCATAGTTTTCATTTTTGACATGAAACTTGCCTTGATAGAATTTTGGGGGCATGGAAGAATCTCATGGTTGGTTTAATCTTCCATTCTAGTGTGAAACATCTTCTAGACAACCATCACTCTATCTACAAACCTATTTTGACTTTTTCCAACCTCAAACCTTGATTGAGAATCCTGAAATGATCATCTAAATTTGTATGAATACCTAAAAAAATGCTAAAATACCTAGGTATAGATAATTATTATTCAAGAGATCAAAAACACTGATAACAAAAGTTGTCGAAGTTTAAGTTACAATTGGAGAACTCCATTTTTAGTGCTTCTTGGATGAAACCTAGAACTACCAACACATTGATAGGGGTGGATAACATCTAGGAATAGGTTCTTGGTTTCCCACAATGCCTTATCGATAAACCCACCACACATTTTGGGATCAAAAACACCCTTCCCATCATAAGGAAAATGTCTTTTTAGCTTGACTTAAGACATGCATAAAACAAAAAAATAACTCATATGGATGAACCATAAGATCTTTTGTATGCATGTGAAATACCTCTAATTTCACCCCTACATCAATTTAGTATAAAATTATAAATCAATGCATGGCATATGTTGTAATAACATGTCCTAAAATGTAATTTTTTGGCAATGAAATGACAACTTCTTGAGATCTAACTAGCATTTCGACCTCTAGGACCCCCAAGTGCAAATACATCTCTCAAAACACATCTAGATAGGAAAATTAAATGTTATTAAAATACCAAGACATATAATTCCACCTTTATTCACATTTTCACTATTGTTCAAGAGTGTTGAAACCTTGACAATAAATATTGTCAAAGTTGAAGTTGTAGTTATAAGACTCCATTTCTGGCAGTTACTGGCTGAACATTGACACTACCAACACATGCATATGGGTGTATAATGTTTAGGAAAAATTTTTATACCTCTTATCATGCTCATTAAACAATCCCACCACCCATTATGGGCTCATGAATGCATTTCTCAACACAAGAAAAATGTTAATTTTTAGCCTAACTTCAAACATACATAAAATAAAAATAGTAATTCATATGGAAGAAATTCAATATCCTTCATGTTTGTCTTAAATCCATATAATTTCACCATAGATCAAGTGATATTAAAATTATATATAAATGTGTGGTAGAATTTGCAGTAACGGGTCCTAAAATGCAACTTTTTGGCAGTGAAGAGACAACTTCTTGAGCTCCAACTAGCATTTCTACCTCTAAGACCCCCAGGTGAAAACACATCACTTGGATAAAATATATAGATGAAAATAACATGTGATCCTAATAACATTATTTTAATTCCAACCATAAGTACATTTTCACTATTATTTAGGAGCACAAAAATACTCACAACAAATGTTGTCCAAGTTGAAGTTATAGTTCCAAAACTCTATTTCCAGTGTTTATTCACTGAAAACTAGTGCTTACAATACATATAGAAGGGTGGATAATATCTAGTATCAGTTTATTTTCCTCTCATAATTCCCCATCAACAAACCCACCACTCATTATGGGCTCAAGAATGCCCTTCCCAACATAAGAAAACTCTTTATTTTTAGCCTAACTTTAAACATGCGTAAAAAAAAATGGTAAGCCATATAAATGAACCATAAGATAAATCCTATGAATGTCAAATAATTTTAATTTAACCCTATATCATGTGATTATAAACTTAAAGAGAAATGAGTGGCACAAGTTATGATAACTGATCTTGAAATACAACCATTTGGTAGTGAAGAGACAACTTCTTGAGCTCCAACTGAAATTTCTACCTCCAGGTCCCCTAGGTGAAAATACATTACTTAGAACACATATATATAGGAAAATTACATGTGATACAATGAATATTACATAAAATTCCACCCTTAATCATATTTTCACTACCGTTTAGGAGCGCATAAACATTGATAATAAATATTGTCAAACTTGAAGTTGTTGTTACAAAAATCCATTTCTAGTGCTTCTTGGCTAAAACATGGCACTATAAACATGTACATAGGGTGTATAAAATATATTTCCAAGTTCTTGGCCTCCCATTATTCCCATTTGATAAACCCACCACCCATTCTAGGCTCAAGAATGTCTACCCTAACACAAGAAAAAGGTCAATTTTTAGCCTAACTTCAAACTTGCATAAAATGAAATAGTAAGTCATATGGATGAAAAATAAGATACCAATTATGTATTTGAAATACCTATAATTTCACCATGGATCAATTCCATATAAACTTATATATCAATGTGTGGCATAAGTTGTAATAATGGGTCTTGGAATACAACTTTTTGGCAGGGAAGAGACAACTTCTTGAGCTCCAACTGACATTTCTACCTAAAATAACCCAAGTGAAAATACATAGCTTTGAGAAAATATAGATATTAAATTATGCATTATCCAATGTTCATGGTGTCTAATTCCTTTCGTAAGCACATTTTCACTATTATTTAGGAGTGCAAAAACACTGACAATAATTGTTGTCAAAGTTGAAGCTACAGTTGTAGAACTTCATTTTTTATGCTTATTTTATAAAAATTGGTTCTACCAACACATATATAGAGGTTGATAACATCCAAGACTAGGATCTTAGCCTCCTATCATACCCAATTGATGAGCCCACCATCCATTCTAGGCTCAAGAATGCCCTTCCCAACACAAGAAAAATGTCGATTTTTAGTTTAACTTCAAACATACAACTAGAGGTCTACAATTCCATTCATCCACCCAAAATTATAATAATTTAATCCCTATGTCTATCCATTTTCATAGATATATCAATCTTAAAAAGGTAATTTTCAGTCTTTTTGTAGTTCTCGACCTAGTTTTTATTCTTAACCTTAATACATGATATTTTAGTCACTAAAAGTGGTCTAAATTGAAAACAACCCATCCAAATGAGTTAAAATTTGGTTGATAACTCCGTTATATTCACCTCTATGCATTATAGTTTGTATCATATGTTGAATACCTTTAAAATATATATAAATATATTATTATATCATTTAGGTTTGTAAAAGTCAAGAAAGTGAGGGTTTTGGAATTAAAAAAACTTGTATATCTCCCAAAGTATTACCTCAAACATGAATTAAAACCCTATAGACACCTGGTAAATGATCATTTTAATAATATGTATTTTATTTTAAGCTTTGGAATGTTGTGAAAATAATCTTATAAGTGATTGTGTGTGATCAGACCTCTATCTAAACAAGTAAAAGAAGGGTTTAGGAGACTAAAATTATCATATCTCCAAAATGACTAAGGTATGGAGCCTATAACTTTATAGGTATCTTGGGGAAGTAGTATAGGATGAGCCTAATGTGATTAGATAATATTGGGATGTATATATAATCATCAATGAGCTGATACAGACATACAACATAGGTGTTAGCAAGCACATTTCTGAGTTTTGTGAGAATTAACCATAAGAAATGACATAAATTGTTTAAACCATATAATTAATGATTGTATTAAGGGTTATATGGAGATGATATAAGTGTTGTAATGAGTTTAGGTTTAGTAAATAATGATATAGATAGATTTATAGACTTGAATAATAAGGCTAGAAGATCAATGTTTTGAGAGTGCAAGATTAAAGCAAGTCTTATGTGAAGGGTGAAACCTTGTGTGATAGGTTGGGAATGTCAAGGTGGAAAAAAAAAATTGAAAGAGGCATTGGATAATATTATTTTTTTAAAATATGCCATGTAAGTAGGAAATTTACATCATTAAACTTCTCTTATCTTTAATAATATGAAATTCTTTACCACCAGTGCCAATTGTATGAAGGTAGAAGCTTATTTGTCATTACTAACCCATGAAAATTGTTAGTAAGTAATTAAAAATGAAGTTTATGCATGTATTAACTAAAAAATAAAATAAAAATGGTATAATTTATTACATCTAAATTTTACAAGTCAACATACCTATGCATTTCAATCCAACGAACCACTAGGATCTTCTATAGTCTTGATAGTATCAAGAATAGCTTTATGGTTTGACTTGTGAATGTTCCATAGATTATTATTTAATGGCCTTCCATTATATTTTTTCAGTTTAATATTCATTTCAAAAATTAAATTTGAATAGTGTAGTAGCTTCCTATATGTTTCAAAGTCTTCAAATAACCATACATCTAATTTTTTGATAGGATAGCATTGAAACCAAGTTTTAGTGACTACCACAAACCCAGTGGGATAGTCAATATTTTCTCCATATATGACCAGGGAAGTCAATTTTTTATTTCCATATACACATTAACATAATTAGTAATATGTTCCCTTTTCATTGTTCTCATTTGAAATAACTGTAAAAACATGCCATGTATCACAAAAAAGAAATTTTAATGACACTATCAAGATAGATAATGAGAATAAATAATGCATAATTATTAATCTTCTACCTAGATGCACTATATAAAATACATGTTCAAATTCATGTGATGATGTCATATATTTAAGTTTTAATATTGGTGGATCCTAATATGTGTTGATTGGAAATAGAGGTAGGCAACTTTAGTCATCCACCCACTCTTGTGACTCACACTCATTCCAAATAGATCCATTCATAAAGAACATAAGCATGCCAAGTTTCTAATATGAATAGTCCAATAACTTGCATTTGAGCTACGAAATGAGTGGAGCTCACTTGAACCCATTAGATTCATATAATCCTCATAGTTTCCCAAGTGTTCTTCCTCCATTAACTAAAAATGTCTATGAAAAGTATAATTTTCTTGAGCACCATGGAATATGTTCTCATTACACCATTCAACCATAAATTTTGCATCATTAAAATTAGTAACCTCTTCAAATTTCAACTCCTTTCTTATAATGGCTCTTTTTATGCATGATCTAGCACCATCATGTTCTCCATTTTGGTGGCTAACCATAGTAAAAATCCAAATATGGTCTACATTAGTGGTAACATGTATCCTTCTCAACCAATAAAACATTCATGAATTCTTGAATTATGATGTGTAATTTTTTGATCAAATGTAATGTTGATTCAAATTTAATGTTCCTATGATTTAATTGTCCATAAAACTTCTCAAAACAACCTTGCACATACTATGTATAATGTGATCGGTCATCACTAATATATAAATGGTATTCCCTTGATATTTTGTTATCTTTCTCTATAGTATTAGGTGCATGCATGAATTCTATATGCATGAATATGTCAACTTGTGAAGAGTTGTAATACTACAATTGAACTTCCATTTGTGATTTTAATGTGTAATTTTTAACAAATTCAACTATTGAAATAATTGAATCAAGTGGGAATGTGTCCTTTCTTAGCATGAAATATTCATCCAACCATCTAGACCTATATGTGTGCCTTGCATATTCAAAAATAGTTTTCTCCCTAAATTTGTCCATAAACGCTAAAGTGTGGGTATTTGTTTTGTAACAAGATCACACCTTTTAGATTCTTTGCCATATTTTAGTTGATAAGGCACATATTTATATTGACACAAACCAACTAATTCCTATCCAATTTCACTTGTGCACTCTTCATGGATAAAATTATTTATTTTTGGCAATCCATGATAAATCTTGTAGTTTATATCCAAACATGCTTTCTTATAAAAAACTATCCATCTACTCTTTCAAAAAAAAATAGAATAAATTATTTGGTTGATTTTGGTGGAACATCTATGCCACACTCCTGAAAAATGTTTTTAGTATGAAAATTACAATGAATATGGTAAAAAACATCATAGTGCATAAAAAATTTACATGTTGCCTACAACAAGTGTTGCATGTGTGATTTAGTTTTATGTAAAAATGTTTAGCCATCTCAAAAAATATTTGACTGATAGATATTTGTGGATGTTTTTATAAAAACTTAGAGTATAATTGTTTTTTAGTCATAACCAATAAATGTTTTAGATGCAGTTCATGGTTACGAGAACCAACTCTTTTTTTCACTACATCTATTACATTGGGCAAAAGTCTTGTATTATATTTCCAAGATTGTGCAAGTAACTCTTTTAAAGAATCAACTATAGCCTTGTTCTTTCATGTAAGTTGACTAGATAATGACTAGATCTCATTATTATTTGGTTCATCAAATCTTTCATGTCTTCCAATTGCTTTAATTAAGGTTTTTTTGTTTATATCAAGTGATTATCTTGTTTTTGAAATCAATAATTTTTTCACTATTTGAACACTTATTGTACAAGTTGTAATTATACATCGGGCAACATTACAATCTTTACTGCATGATTTTGGGCCTACAATATGATATACATCATGTGTATTTTCAATAATTTCATTTTTTCATCATCCATGTTAGATGTTTGTAGTCCTAATTTGTAAATTATAGGTCTCATCTTAATCTACGTCATCAAAAAAACAAATAATTGACATTTTTTACTATCATAATCCAATCTATGGAATAAACTATCCCAAATTTATTGATCCAATGTTATTGAATTGTGGTCAGACATTTTATTATGTACTAGTTTCAAAATATTTTCATAAACTTAAATTAAGTACTTGGTTTTTCTATGCGTAATTCTTAGAGGTGTTGTTAATGGTGGAATTCGTTTAGAGGGTGTTTCAAAATCATTACTACTTTCATTTTTTAGTGGTGGGATGAATTTTATTCATTGTCTATTTATTCAAAATATGCTTCCATGAAATTTTAGTCATTGTTAATTTCATCATTATTTGTTTCCATGAAATTTTCTTCATTTTTGAGGGGTCAAGCATCATGCATAGACTCTTAATCAATAAAATAAAAAGCTTTATACATTGAATGTGAAATTCCAACATTATATAATTTTTAATTATCAATTTCATCATTATGTATTTCATTATTGTCAATTGACTCATTATCTATGTCAATTGGCTCATTAGGATTAGTGTTTGTACTTTGTCTAGAATGAATTACTTACATTTGTACCTTGTGTTTCTATCTAAACTCTTCTAATTGCTCTTTCATTTTATTCTACAACTTCTTCCTCTTCCTCGAACATAATCCATCACCCATTGGAATTGATAGATTT
This sequence comes from Torreya grandis, assembly GCA_037957365.1. NCBI lineage: Eukaryota > Viridiplantae > Streptophyta > Pinopsida > Cupressales > Taxaceae > Torreya > Torreya grandis. The sequence continues at coordinate 175,402 of JARHVA010009511.1, read as the reverse complement.
TCAAATGTGTTTTCAAAAAATTACTTGAAAATAATGTAGATAATATGTAGAAAGTACATAGAGAATGTCTATGGGGATGGGTTAAAAATAGTCATTGAAAACTAAGTTTGTCAATAGATTAAATAATGTGTACATGTTATAACATGTACATAATATTTATTATATAGATTCATCCCATATAACTATGTAATAATACTACCATATAATGCATATGCCCCTTAAATTAGCCCCTTCATTTGATTCATGTCCACATTAAGTTCAATTAGGCCAAAATTAGATTTAATCACTCCAAATTTGGTTTAATTTCCCCCTTAGTTGATGTCAGTTAGTCCAAAATAGATTCAATTAGTCCAAATTAGATTCAATTATCCCAAATTAGATTTGAAATTAGTCCAAATTACATTCAATTTGTGATAAAATTAGGGTTTAAGGCCAACACAAGTCATGAAACATGGGCTAATCTAGCCCCTTTAATCACATTATAGACTCACATTTAGGTTCAATAGGTTCAAATTATCCATAATTACCTTAGGTTCACATTTAGGTGCTTGAATTTATGATAAATTTACACATCCAAACCATTGGTGCTTAATTTGAGGTAAGACCCTTTGAGGTAATCAGAATAGGCTTGTATAGACCTAAGGAACAGGGGTTACAATTCAATTTATTCTCTTTTGAGAAACCAATAATAAGATTAGTTTCTCATCATTATATATTATACATGGTATTTCCAAGAATAATTTAGGAAACTATTGAGGTGAACATAAGTGAATGACACCTTTCTAAGATCTAAAGGGACCTATCTATAGCCCTGTAGTAGTTTTGGGGGTTGAGTCAAAATTCTTGGTCATTTGGTAACATAATTGATAATTTGAACTTATGCAAAACTTAAATAGGATCTATATCATTATTTTAAGTCTTTTATATAGAGATGGAAAGGATAATTAGTAAATAATAAGGTTGATATTTATCTTGAACTAGATGTAACAATCCTACCATAAATTACAAGCTTCTAGGAAAAACCATATGAATATTGAATAAAGTAGATTCTTCTTGGCATCAAATTGTGGAATCTAGAGGATCCATGGTGAAAGAACAAATTGATGGATGGGATTCAAAGTGACATAAAACTAATTATTAGTCTCTTGAGCTTATATAAGGGTATTTTAGTTTGAACCTTGACTTGAGACATTAGTCTATCATTGGTTGATCAAACACTTATAAGGTATTAGCGAGATAATCAAATAGAGGATGAGATCATATAAGGCAAAAAAAAAGTGGAATGATCTTTTTGTAAAATAAAATGACTACTTCAAGGTTACAAACTTAGTGTCTTAGGTTATAAGCATGATAGAGGAAATGTTTCCTAAAGGATTCTAGTGAGAAATTGCTTGATCAAAATATAGAGTGTAAATCAACAAGAGCTAGAGATCAAAATAAGTTCATTAGTATTTCAAGACCAATATAATTAATATTATTTTGTTATGATCATTAAGAGACCTAGAAGATGCCTATATTCCTTCAAGTGGTTTATGTAAAAAATAAAGGCAAAATGTACATGATATATGGTTAGTTTTAAGCCATGTGTTGCATAGATTATACAATTAATTGATCCATAGATTTGGTTCAAGGTCTCATTTTTGCCCAAATCACATCCCTAGCTTCACCAATTAACTAATTAGATCAAATCATGACATAATCACAATTAATTTTTCTTTGAACCATATCCTACTCTTGTAGTTAGGTTGAAGGTGTTTAGATTAGCCTCAAATGCCTCCTTGATTGAATGAATCAACTCTTTTCGTCATTATATATGATGACATCAAGGTTAGTGTCACTTCAATCACATTCTATGAGTTTTATGTACATGTTCAATGGGATGAGATTGGCCTCAATTTATTTCATGTTTGTATTTATGATAAAATTAGGGTTTAGGGTTTACAATTTTAATAATTGACTAATTGGCTCAATATGTAAGATAATATAAGTTAATTTAGACGCAAATCACATCCTAGATTCATAAAACTAGGTTCAACTAGTTCATATTGGCCCCAACTACCTTCATGAAAATGCATTTTTTATGAAATTATAAAACTTAGGGTTTATATTCAATTCATAAAATATCATTTTGTCCCATTTAGGGTTTAGTGGAATGGGTTTGTATATGTGTGATTAAATTTTGGCTTAGGGGAACTATATTTATGATAAAATTAGGGTTTAGGGTCAACATGTCATGAAACATGATCTAATTTATCCCCTTTAATCACATTTTAGACTCACATTTAGGTTTAATAGGTTCAAATTAGCCATAATTTCCTTCATGTTTGCATTTATGATAAAATTAGGGTCAGTTAAGCCATATGTTTCATAGACTATACAATCATTTTGACTATAAATATGGTGTAAGGGCTCAAGTTTGCCCAAATCACATCCCTAATTGCACCAATTGACTAATTGACTCATTTCATGACATAATTGAATTTAATTTAACCCCAAATCATATCATGTACTCTTGTAGTTATGTTGACGGGTTTTAAATTGGCTTCAAATGTCTCCTTAATTGAATGAATAAACTCTTTGGTTCATTATATATGATGATATTATAGGGTTAATTTCACTCCAAATCGCATCATATATAGTTTAAAAAAGGTTCGTGTGGCTCATTTTCATCGTAAATATCTCCAAAATTGAACCAATCGACATTTACATTCATTATATGAAGGTCCATACAATTTTATTGAGTTCAAAACCACATCCTATACATTTAAAACTTGTATTTAATGTTTATTTTCTTCAATCTCTATAAAAATTGATGGTGATAAACCCCCCAATTATATTTTATAATCATGTAATTAGATTGAAGGGGCTCAAAATAACACCAATATTCTTTAGATTAAACCATGTTTAAATATGTTGTTTATATTTTTTATGGCATTGGAATTGACATGTTAGACTTGAACTAAGTCATGATGCCTCATGATTATCTTAGGCTATCTTTAAATATTCTCATTACATTATCACATTCAGACATTTTCATCATATCTTCACATAAACTATTAATTGAGGCCATAGATCTTATCAAAATATAATTACATTCTTTTTGTGGTAGTGTGTATTGTTATGACCCCGCCTCAAGAAAAATTTTGTTGTTATTGGTATGCTAACCTTGCAGGATCATCTTAACCTAATTAGTATTTTGACTACATGGTATAATTGATTATTCTATTTTGGTACATTATGATATTGATTATGATGCATTATTTAGAAGATGTATATGTCTATTTTAGTTATGGCATATTATTTTATTCTATTCATATCAGATGTTATTATTATGGATGTATATTTATGGATCAGGTACTGTTGATGTTCTATTTGATGGTTGCAAAAATATGTTGAGTGAGTTAGGCTCATTGGTGGACTTCGGCCATTGGGAAAATAAATAAAATTGATGAACATTTGAGTTGGTACCGATAGATAAAATTTCAAGGTGATAATTACATCTATGGTTCATAATGAGTCCTTTGAGTCTAGTGACTTCATTTTATTTATCTTCATGTCATTTTTTAAATGTTCATTTGTGTCATTCTTTTATGTTTTATTGAGTTATGTCATCATTGATTGTTTTATGTGCTCAAATGTCTTTTTTCATGTTTGAAATTATGTTTAAACCTCCACTTTCCCCCATTTTATTTAATTGGATAGTCTTGGACGTAAGCCATGGTATTTATCATAGTAGTAGTTACCCTTGGGGAGGTTGGATCACAAGTTGAGTTATTGACTCTCTTTAACCCCCGATGGGTATGTTTCGCTATATGAAAATGGAGATTTTTTGCATTAATGTATCTTAGACTATTTATCTATTTTTGTATTAATTTATTATTTATGACTTAGCGTGTTTTAAGACTTGGCAACTTAGAGGATGGAATGGAAAGTTCAAGTAGTTTGGGGTAAAAAAATGTGGTTATTGAATTTATTAAATCTGGCCTATCACCTTGAGATTCTCCTCCACACAATATCTCCTTGGAAAAATCCCAGCACGGAACCCATGCCAATAGCTTGGCATAGGAGTGGGGATTTGATAGAAAAATTTTGATTATTTAAATCAGCCATGGCCTTCTACCTAGGACGGTGTGGAATTTGGGGAGAGAGACATAATGAATAATAAATCACCCTAAGTCCTCTATGGTGTGGGGAAAGGAAGGCAGTGGTAAAAGAAGGCAGAATCAATGGGAAATTCATCCCTAGCATATGGCAGCATTTTACAAGTAAGTTTTTCCAAATTTTATTTTGGATGATAATAAAATTGTTTTCTAATTTGGGCTTTTTCTAGATGTCAAGAAAACCATATATGTTCATAGTGAAGTTAGGAGACTTCACAATGAACCGTATGCTTTTATACCTTTGTAAATCAAATAATTGATTTTGCCCAATTTAAAAATATTGTACTATTTTTTGCTATAGATTGAAATCAAATATTTTAGATGATTTTTATGAAATGGAAGGGCTATAGGGTATGCCCTAGAAAAGTTAATCATAAAAACCCTTTTAATAAGGGCACTATAGAATAACCAAAATTTGAGTAACCAATCTAAATTCTAATGAAATTATGAACCCTGTAGATTTTATAAAATATGGTTGTAGAAAAATTTGGCCAAGAATTAATTTTGGATCTGTTGGGTTAATAACTAAAAATTTAATTAAACTATTTGGAAATAAAATTCATATATGAGGGTTTCAAAGTTTGTTAAATTGTAATTATATTTTATTGACATAATTTGATCAATAGTTGGTTGTATCCCTATTTGGCATGGAAACAAACTTATTCATTATATCTCTTATTGTTGTTTGAATCAACTAGGTCAATACCCATATTGGATAAGGATTTTTATAGATTGGGTGGTTTGTTGATCATTCACAAATTTAATAACACTTGTTTAAATTATTACCAAACTCAAAATTATAACCTCTTTCATTTTATTGAATTATGGGTGTGTTTAATGCTAGATTAATTATGTGTTTCATATTTGTTGGCCTGTGGGGTCAGTTATGTGTGTACATGCCTTCTTTATTATTGATAATGTTTTTATTATGCCTTTAGGCCATATGATAATGGCATAAATCTATCAACATTTATATCTTTTCAAATTGATGTGAATGAGTGTAATTTAGGGTTTTTGATAATGTTGGGCTTAGCCTCTTGTCCCTTTGGATTATCCCTCATAAACTATCCCAACCTTGGAATACAATGTGATAATCAAGCCTTAATTGCTTGCTGGTAAGTTATTTAAAGTATTGTTTTGACCGTAGTTGTCCACATTTATAAATGACAAACAATACCTTCTTGGCTTGATAGTATTTAATGCTTTGATCTTGTTGTGAATAGGTTGTTTGATAAATTCTTGAGTTACCTATTGGTTATGTTATTCCAGGAAGCATGAGAATTTTGAGCAGTGGAATTTAGCTTGACATTTCAAGCATTAAATCTCTGAAAACATAAACTCATATTTACACCTAAATCTGCCTTTTTGATTTCAAGCCTAATAAGTTGAGCAGAACACTTATGCACCCTTGGATGTATGTCCTTTTCTTTTCCTGTGTGTAGCTTGAGTATTGTAAAAGTTGTTATTTATTGTGATCTTGGTTGTGTGATTGACCTAGTGATTATTGATTGTTGTTCAATGTTGGTTGTTGAGTGGTGTACTATGGTTGTGTCACCTGTATGCTCATAAATTTTTGATAAAACTGAGATGATTGATTCCACCATCTAGCTAATGTTTGGGGTGGTTAAGGCCACTGATGGTTGGGATCATCAAGTTGTACCTTGGGGTTTATCACTTTACGGATCATGTTTGTATCTCTGAATAAATGGATTTTTTTTCTTATGGTTGATGGTTACAGCATGTTAATATGTCATATACTTTTGTTGATCACCATGTAAATAATCCTTATGACTATGATGTAAGAGTTGTATCTTGGATTATGATAATGGGGCATTGTTATGTTAGTGATATGTGAGAATGGTGATGCATACCGCTATGGGGTAGCATCATGATGCATGGGTATCAAGTGGCTATTGAATCACTTGTATAATTCTAATTTGTCATATTTACTAAATGGTTGTAATATAGTAATTTTGTAATTCATGATGAAATTAAATGATTCTATTGTTACCTACAAATAGATGTATCCATTGAGCAATAAGTACTCTTCTAAATGTTGCATCTTTACTACTCGATGTATGGAATTAAAACTATATAATGTTATTTTTGTTTGCATTTGGAAATAAAATGGTATCTTATCTTGAGATATTTTACATGCTTAAATTTTAAAGGTTATACTTACTTTGATAAATCATATATAAATTTTGTGAAAACCATAGAAGAAGTTTACATCAGTATGTATAAGGTGGCAAACCGGTTTTGAAAAGAAGTTTATTATTATTACTGAGTTAATCCATATTGAATTCTTTTTATTTCCAAATATGATAATTTGGCCTTTATAGATGAAGGCTCTTGTTAAAAACCACATTGAATGTTAACAAACATAAAATTTTTTTTAGTGATACATGAAGAAATTTGTAATCTATGTTATGGATTGCCAAAGTGTATTACTTAATGTGCTATCATTGGAAAATTATTTATATTCTTATTATGGTTTGGATATTTTTAAATGGAAATTTGAGGAGCTATGGACTTAAATTTATTAATGGAATTACTTGCATTTAAACATACTAAACTCGTGTGATTTGTTGGAATAACCTATGTATCAGTTAGATTTATGACTTCATGTATAGTGTTGAGAATAAGGATATTTTATATAGTTGTACCTATATCTTTCCTATGCTCTTCAAGTGGATTATTTCCTCCTCTTTTGATCCTAATGGATATGTCATATGGCTGAACCCATTTTTGTAAAACCTTTGCAACCTTGGATGTTGAGTTCAGCATATGTATGAATTTTTATTGTTGGGTCTCTTTGTTGGACCGAGTCATTGGACTTTCATGTATAATTCAATTGTTAATACCTCTTCATATCAAGTTTAACCTGATTATTATAATCATTTATTAACCTACTCTAATTAGTATAAATATTATGAGACATGAATGGAATCTTTGTGCTGGTTATACTCTGTTAGATCTAAGAAATTTTCCATAGCTATATTAATTTGTTGTGGTTAATGATTTCTATATGCCTTGATTATATTTAAGTTTCCCCCCTTGAAATGGATATATATATATATCCATTTCAAGGGGGGAAACTTAAATATAATCAAGGCATATAGAAATCATTAACCACAACAAATTAATATAGCTATGGAAAATTTCTTAGATCTAACAGAGTATAACCAGCACAAAGATTCCATTCATAATTTAGAGGGCAAACTCTTCTAATTATTCTATTTTAAATTAATATGCATTGCATGGTATATGTATAAAAACATAGAAACTCTCATGGCTATAATGCATTGGTTATGTTGTCTATTTACTTTTAGTATGCCTACTTGTAATTGTCAACTTTGGCATATGGCATCCAGGATTAAAACCAAGTATCAATCACTTAAATCTTTAATCTCATTTTCATATTCACTTATTTCTAAAGCAATTAAGTGTGGAATTCTATTCTACTTTAATAGATCTTATCCTGCTAGAATATATTTTCAGGTTCATTAAAACATAAAGATGACTATGTTTCCCTTCCTTATTAATCCATGGATACACATCCTACTGTGGGCGTGGCATCTATGTTTTTAAGGCACCTAGAGTTACCCATCATAAACATTTTATATACTCCCAATTACTAAAATAATTAAATATTGGGAGTTGATCCCATTAAAGCATTTGCTATGTTAATATGATCTATCAAATGCCAAATTGCATTGTATACAGTTGAATATGTTTTTATTAAACCTAAATTTTTCATTGAAACATTGATTAAATATTATGGGTAAAAATTTGTATAAGGCTTGTATGCCATAAGTAATCATTGATGTTATTGACCTATAATGTGTGTGTGTGTGTGTGTGTGAACTTATGATACTAGAAAAAAAATTAGACTCCTTGTTAATGGTAAAACCATGTTATGTGAATTATCTCCTTTGTATGAGTAATGATTTGAGTCTAAGATAAGATCTATTGGGTAAGTATATGGTTCTATGAAATCAGAGATTCTATCTGTGGAATCTCGATAAATATCTCTATGGAGTTACTCAGTCTATTGTGGGATACATTGGTAATCATTTGGGTACCTCATGCCAGTTAATTGGGCTTCCTTATGTACTGATCTTAGTGGTTATGAATATAGTCCACTTGGGATGTCCTTTATATAAGGATGATTTAATGACTCAAGGGTTTATATATGTAAAATAAACTTTTGCTTTTTGGATTTAATATCTAGTTGGATGTTGTGGAGTAGTTGTATCTTTGGCTCTCAAATGAGACCTTATTAGATGCCTAAGATGTTGAGTAGGGTTAACTAACCATTAAATAGTCCTATTAATGGGAGTAACTTATATTGTATAGATTTTGGAGTTTGTTAGTGTGTGTATGCATACCAATACACCCCAAACTATATAGCCTTGGTAAGAACACGCTCTCATATATAAATCCTTACTGGTGACTTAATCCTAGTTACATATCTACTACTAAATAATAGTGTATTGATTAGGAAAACCTTTGTGTAAAAAACCACTTGATGTTGTCTCATCTTATCTATTTATGTTTGGGTCTGACACATAGTGCTACTTTGTACTATGAAAATAACAATTCCTAATTTTTTTAGGGGGGGTGTTTCATTTGGTGTCAGACCCAAGTTTCTTCTCTAGGGAACTCTGGGAATGAAGAGTTGCTATATTGAGACTAAGGAATTGTCCCAATCAGGCAAAGTTTTAAACTGATCCATAAAATCACTTAACCTTTTTGGGATAATTAATAAGGTGATATGATATAAATATTAGTATGATGGAAGTTATGTACATCTCTTAGAAGAGATGATCTCAATGAATTTGAGTTTCTTCAATGTTAGTTGTTATTTCCCCTAACCTTGGTGGGGTTAAACCTTCTCAAATATGGTTGCATCAGGTTAAGTCTCACCTACTAACCATTGACTTGTATGGGAGATTTGATGGAAGATAAGGGACACGGGCTTTGCCCTTAGAATTAAGGGAATAATGTTCAGTATCTATTGTTGGCTTATATGGGCAAGCCTTATTTATATGCTTGGAACATTATGACTTAGGGAAGATCAAGGGTTCAACCTAAACTTGAAGGTCTTAATAAGGTGTGAAAGGGTTGAATTACTTAAGTAAGCTAGTAGAACTTGAACTCTCTGCTCATAAAGGGAGTGCCTTGAGTTGTTGAAACTAGTAAACTTATATGGATGTGATAACTAGTGTGAGTTCTTTAGAATAAATAATATTATAAATTATTTATTAGGGAGATGAATATCCCACTATTATTTAGATAAAAGGGCTAAAATGCTGATTTTTTTAAAATATAGTATGGCACTTCAAGGTGAATGATTTCAGTGGAGTAAAATCATCTCCACATGATACATTACTTGTGGTCAGCAAGGCTGCCCTTGCCTCTTTTTTTGAATATAAAAAAATTGTTATGCTTTACCAGAAATTTCATGCAATGGCATTGTGGAACAACTATGGTAAACATCTATAAATTATGGCTTGGCCTAGGAGTCGAAATACCTGACCGATGTCAGCATTACAACAATTTAATGTTATGATAAATGCTTGGGAAGAATTGACTCATCCAAGGTAATGGACTTATAAGCAAAAACTTATAAGGTTTTGTTGTCTATGACATTGTTTGGTTGGATGATTCCAACCATTATGTATCCTAAAAATGTGTAAGCATTAGGAGGTTCTAAATAATTATGCATTTCAGCCAAGTTAGGCTTGATCTTGTTGGCCTTTTTTGAGTTAAATTATAGAAGCAAGTGGAGTATTAACTTCAAAAGGTTAAACTTAAGGCGTTTGTGAAATATTTATTTTTATCATAGATATGTTTTCCTTCTATGATGTATATTTTAATCATGGATATGTGTAGACACTAAAAATATGCTCATTATGATTCTGAATTTTGAAATTCCCCTGAACCACCTTAGGACCCCTTGGGACCAATCTAACCCTTTGAACCCTAACCAAGCCTAACCCATGGTCATTTTTCTCAACTGACTTAACCTACCTTTTACCCACTTTTTCCCTTCACCTTTGATCATTGAAAGTCAGGATGACTACCAATGGTCACCTTGATTGTTGACGGTTAAGGTGTACCTTCTTACCCACCAACATGCAAGCCACCCACCTTACTTTTCTAAAAATAAATCATCTAAATCCACATGTGATCCATTACATGTGTGATTTATAATTAGAAATCCTATTTAACATCTTGTTGTAACTCTCTTGCCTTGCCTATAATAAGAGAGGAGCAGGGAGGTGAAACCCATCTGTAATTGTTAGCAAGAGCTTGTGCATCTAGAGTTAGTTTGTTTTGCAGGTCAATCATCATCAGCAATCTAGTGATCCATCCATCACATCAAAGAGACAACTTGTCTCCATCACTCCACCAAAGTGTCAAGTATCGTTACTCTACCAAAATCATGTCAAACTCTACCAGTGAGTCAACCACCTTAAACACCCACCTAATTAGCCTTCTATAATATAAGTATTTATTTTCTAATATGCATTTACTTTATTTATCTTTTGCACTCAACCCAATACCAACCCATCTCTTTAAATCCAACTTTGTGATCCCATGAATCTAATCATTTACCAACCCAACCCTACACACAATAACCATTGATGGTTGTCCCAACTATCGACAGTCTAACCAACCATAGATGGTTAGCTTGACCGCTAATGATCACCTTAACCACCCATGATTACATCAACCACTAATGGTAACTATGGTATAAAATAATAGTAATTTATTTTCACCCTTTTATCCTCAACCAAATCCAATTTTTTATGTCCCTTCTTGTTTACAAACCCCTACCTAATTTTTTAAAATAGACCTGATTTTCTTATCATTGTATTAGTCATTCCTAGTCTATTTTTGTAGCAAGCATTTATTGTGTTCAATTTCATTATCTTTTTATTATTGATGCAAGTACTTTCTATTCTATTTATAAAGTTGATTGTTTAAAACATGTGGATTGACAACCCCCAAGGAAGTTCTTGCTTGTAGGATCTAACTAGCACTAGGCAATTTACTTAGCTATGTATCTAACCAACCATTTGATTTAGTGTTGTCTTATTTTTAGGTCATCCTCCCAAGCCAAAGAATATTTCTTCACAATCATCTACTTCAATGTGTGCACAACCAAATAGGTTTTTCAACCATACCCATATTTAGTTTCTTCTTCTTCCTTTCAAAATATAAGTTGAAATTCACTAAAATATTTTAGCATGCTCCGTGGGAACTTGAGTCTTTACTTTTGGGTTTTTCTTCTTTGCATTTGTATTCTCTTCTCTCTATCTATTCTCATTAATGAAAATAAAATTTCTTTTGAGTTTAAAATTGAGTGCATACATTGATTGCTTGCAAGTTTAGCTCACATAGTTTAACTTAAAGTGAAGTAATCCTATCGTAGCATCACTCTTTTTACACACACTAAATCAAAACACTTTCATAAATTAAACATAAAAAAACTTGAGACAAGGCTTGACTAGGATTTCATCACCTAGCGGTAACCTTACCCTTTCTTGATAATCCTACTTAGAGGTCATTACCAAGGGGAGAACCAACTCAGCTCTCTAGTTGAGTATAAACTTTAGAAATTGGTATATGTTGGCTAAGCACTCAACACCCTTATCATTATGGTGTGTGAAGTGAGGGGGTTGGGCCCAAGCCACATATTCATTTCTAATATAGATTCCTTTTGAGCACCTAAATAACCTTAAACCATCCATAGATTCCCTCTCTAGTACCTATTTTACAAGCCACTTTTAGTCACATAATTTCTTGAAAGCTTAGGGCATAAGCCAAAAGAGAGACTAAAAGAAACCTTTATGAATTAATGTTCTCTTTAGAGTGTGATTTCCTTTCTTGATCATTTCTTTTCTTCTCTCTATTTGAGTGGTGAGATTATTTATGCATTTTCTCTCCCTTAGCTTAGATGGTTCTAACTTGCCAACAATGAAAGAATCTAGTAGAGAAAAACCCATCACCAAACCAATCAACCTCTTCCACCTCCTCATCCATGGACTATGTATCTAAATTAGTAGACTCTCCTCACCCTTTAGGAATTTCCCTTTTCCCTTGGGAAGTGCCCCAAGGAGATGAGGATTTTTTGGCCTTCTTAGACAATAATTTTGTGGCCCTCCATCACTACCTTAACACTATACCTCACCATAACCTTGCTTTAGTTCCAGATATGGACCCACCTTATGGCATGCCTTGTCATTTCATGGGAAACACCTCTATTTCCATAGTTACCACCCAACCGTTGGATACCCAAGCTTCCTCATCTACCAATAACCTCTTTGATACTACTATAGAAAACCAACCTGCCCAACCTACAAACACCCTTATACATTCCACTGGTAACTCCTCCACCTTAGGAGAAACCCAACCATTATCCATCTATACTTCCCTCACCATGGGAGTACCTACCACTAGCATTTCCAACCTCCCTTCAAACATTGCCTTGCTCTAAAGTCTTATGTTTCCTATACCCTCTACCTTACCACCAATTACCACAAACATCACTACTCATCCTTTGGTTACCAATCTAACCATCATTCCTACCCAAAAATTTCCCATTACACCAAACCTAGGTTACATACCTAACCAACAAGGGCATACACCTCTACCTAGTACCTAACCATCCACATCCATCGACCCTTACATATCTTCCACCCAACTATCAATCTTTGCATACCAATATGTGATGGCTCCTCAACCCCCTACCAGCTATCAATATGTCACTTAGCCACCATAATAATATGCACCTTACAACCTTTTGGGTGCATAACCCCAAGAATTCCTCATGAATATGCTCATGGATAAGATGACTACCTTAGATTCATCTATTTTTGGAGCTCATAATGTCTTACCATATGCTTAGATCTATAATGAACCCATTCACCCATCTATCCCTATTTGACCCTATATTCCTCAGTGGGAGCTTCCCAAGTTCTCCAAGTTTTAAAGTAAGGAGGATCCCCAACAACACCTTAGGGTATTTAGACACTCATATTACTTGATTGCCTATGATGATGCCCTCCTTCTTCATACTTTTCCTATCTTTGTTAGGATCAGCATTGGATTATTATAGTGCCTTAATCAAGCATTCCCTCTTCTCCTTCACCCAAATAGATCAAACTTTCTTGATCACATTTTGATAAATATCTCCAAGAAGGTCTCCATCACCGACCTTTACTCCATTTGGCAATTTGATGATGAATCTATTGCTGATTTTGTAGCTCATTAGAGGAGCCTAATCAACCAACTCTCCTTTTCCTTACCCTAACCTAAATTGATCAAACTCTTTGCTTAGGCATGTGCCAAGTACATCTCTTCCACATTATGTGTTTAGAGCTTTTGAACCTTTGATGAGGCTTTTACAATGACATGTAAATTAGAGAATTGAGCCATCGACAAAGGAAATCTAAAAATGAAAAACAAAAACTATACCTACAAAACCAATGAGGCTTCCTCCTTCAAGCTAAAAAACCAAGCCAACATTAGGACCAAAAACAAGGGAACTGTGAATGTGTTTGTCCTTAAATATACTTCTCCATCACCTATCAATCAACCAAATTCCTTGGGTTCCTTAAAGCAAAACATGAGAAACCAAAACCAGAACACCTCAAAGTAATTTACTCCACTTGGATAATATTATGCTTCGATCCTCAAGAATCTATTGAAAGCTAATATTAGATAGCTTCCTTCTATCAAACCACCTTAGTAATTTTATTCCTCTCATACTACACCTAGTTGGTATAATGATAATGATCTATGTGCCTTCCACTGAGTAGTAGGGCAAGACATTAACAAGTGTAACACCTTCAAGAGAATTATCCAATCTCTCATAGACAAGGGGGATCTTGTGTTGGATAACCCCAATGCACCTCAAAACTAAGCCCTCAAAATTTTTAAGTGACCTTTCCCTAATAATGTGCCTACCAAGAACAAGAGAAACACAGCTGAGTGCTCTCATGATGTCCATACTATTAACATGGTTCTTGTCACACTCATTATTGATGAACCTACCACCAAACCTATATGTTCCTCACCTCCTCCACCTATTGAGGTAGTGAAGTCACCTTCTCCTCTTTTGGATACCCAAACAGAGAAAGCACCCCTTTCTCCTCCTCCACTTATTGAGGTAGTGGAGCCATCAACCCCTCTTTTGACCAACATACTAGAATAAGCACCCATCTTACCTTATCCCTTAACCACCAAGAAACTTACTGCCCCTTCAGAGATCATTCCCAAAGAGGAAGCCCCCATGTTTTCACCTCCTATAGAGGAGTCACCCATTCAAACCTTGCATCCTTCGATTGTGGAAAAAGATGAGGTTACTATTGACCAAATTTGACTTTTAGTCAAATTAGGTCAACCCCTACATATTTAAACTTTTAAAAGTTTTCCATACATCTTATATGGTCTCATGTGTGTCTAAACAGCTCACCTATCCTTGCTCTAGCCTTGATTTAAGCTTATCTTCCTTGTTCTTGTCTAGTCAGCTAAAGTCAACTCTAGTCAACTCTAGTCAAACATGGTCAAAGGATAAAATTATTATATAAATGTTATAATATGGTAATTTAAGTATTTTAATGTTTTTAAGTCATAAATTTGTCATTTACCATGCTTCATATGCAAAAAATGCCATTTGGTCACATTTTTGGCTCATTAAATGACTTGTACGGATTTGTCAAAGAATAGTATTTGTTACAAATAAATTTTATAATTTTTATGAGGTTATAATATGTTATTAATTGGCCATATTAAGTCAAGAATTATTTTCATGCATAAAAATAGGGAGTTTCCATTAAAATAGGCTCTTAATGGCACTTATACGGATTTGGTGAGCTCACTTTTAAGTGAAAACATGGGAAAAGTGTCTCTTGATCTCCCTAAGGTATTTCATACACCTGTTGTGTAGATAAAAGGTCAGATAAATCAAATTTTTATTTTTTTCCTTCTTTCTTACCTTCACAATCCAAGAAGAGTCAACTTTAAATGCTTGGTACAGTCCGTATAGATGGAGTTGAGAGGATTGATATTAGGAGTTTAAAGGGGTCTTAGTATACTTAAAATCCATGGTAATAAGTTTGAGTTTCATGGATACTCATTTATGAACCATTTCTAATAAGCTAGGTAGTTTTTTATGCTCTTGCATCCATGAGGGGTCTCTGTTTGAGCTTGTTTCAGAATATTTTACTTTGATTTGACAAGTTTGGCTATTTTATGTGTTGCTCAGGACCTCTCCATAGGTTTTACACTATTATCTTGGTTTTATATATCTCAATAATTCAAAAAGCCTCTTCTAGGCTTATTTTTTCTTGTAAACAAATTCTTTCACACGTACAGTTATCTCAAATAGAGCTACAAAGATTTGTGTAGAGATATGGGTGGAAAGTACTGATCTCCATGAGTTGTGAAGTAAGTTGATAACCTAATGAACTTAATTGATTCCTTTTGTGGCCTACTATCTGTTGAGAAACCATTTAAAATAGGCAATCTAGTTTTGGAACCATTTTCCCTAAAATGGCAAAACAGAGGGCTTTGTGTTTTTTTTTAGCAATATTAGATAAGTATGAGAGATGATTTCATGTTAAACATTAATAAATATATCTAATAGCCCTACCATGATGGTATATTATTTCAAGAAAGGGAAATTAGAGAGTTTAAGAGACATAATTTTGGAGACCCTAAAGTCATGCTTTCACTCACTAAAATTGCTCAGTGTTATCTACAGGAATAAGCTCCAAATGACTCTCAAGGTGACAATATGTAAAGACTTTCCACCATACTAAGTGATATATATAAAGTGTTATTACACAAATGTTTCAAATACCATATAGAGGAAGTTTAAGGCAAGTGGGAAAAGAATGGTCCAAATCTAAAGAGGCTCAGATAACCTACAAGTCTCCTTTTCTACACAATGGAGCACCTATAGTTGGGGACTTCACCTTAGGATAGAGCTTGACATTTCTAGGTGATTGATAACATAAATGGGATAGAAAATGGATGAAAAAGGTTTTAATATAACTTTGGTAATATTAGGGGAGATGGGACAAAGATGACTCATAGGTCTAGACCCATAGAGACCTATAGGTGCACTCAGGCCTAGAAAATGGCCATCTATATGTTTGTTTGGGAAAACACTTGTATGTTGCAAGAAACCTATAACATGGAGACTTACACTAAGACTCCCACACATCATGGATGCATTAAATGACCTAAATGAGACCCTAATATTCATAGTATAGGCTCATAAGGACAAGACACTTACCTGCAGGTAGTGCTAAGAGGTAAAACATAGTCAAAAGGAAGGTTGAACCTGACTAGGCAATTGTAGGGGGAAGTAATGGAAGGTTTAAGTAATTAATGGACATTGAAACTTATCCATTAGGGCCATGGTAGTATTTATAATCTTTTGATAGTATAAACCAAGCAAAGATGAATCCAAAATTAGGCATACACAGTTCCCATAGGGCAAACCCTACAGGCAATTTCCTTAAAAAGTTTACCTTGGAATTTGAGCAGGTTAGGGGTCAAATCATGAAAATAGGAGCTAAAAATTATACAATACATCCTTGTGAGTTGAATAATCCCCTCCAATAATTATTTTGTAGAGATAAATAGATGAATTTCCCTCTACTTTGTCTCAGATAGAGGGCACTTTCCCCTTGCATGAACCCTACAGATTTAAGAGAAAGTGATGAAAGGGTGAACCAAAAGATTGGAAAACCTTTTATGAATGTTTTTGAAGTTGGAATACATCCATACAAGCATGGTAAACCTATTATGGGAAGGTGAAACCAAACAAGGTGGTCTAAGCATCTAAGCTTTTATTTAGCACCATAAAGGATGGTAAAGCATATAGCTAGGTAAGGAGGTCATTCACTTTTGGCCTTGGATAAGGCTCCTAATTGATTAAATCATGTTTAGGGGACTATTTTAGACCTGTTAAACCCCCTGGGAAGATCATTGAAACTCATTTTAGGCCAAGAGTTTTAGATAGACCTATTGAACAAGGTCTAGGCCTATTATCAAAAATGGGGTCATTTTTCATTTATATCTCTTGATGAGCTATTCTGATGATTGAAATAGGTCTTTAGGATGTTTATAGAAGTGTCTAAGACTTTTTTTTGTAGATAAATCCACCAAGAAGCCATTTCTTGGATTAAAGTGCACACAAGCCTAAGTAGACTCCTAGAAGAGCTTGAGTTGCCATGTTTAGATGCTTAAAACTTCTCTAAGGCTATTCATGGGGGCCCATGGTATTTAGAGGTGTTAGGGGGGTCCCTAAGGTGCTATTAGAATCATCAATCAAGGAGTTGAATGTGAAAATTTCATGAAAAAATGCTAAGAATCCAAATGACTCAAATCCCTCTCCCAACTCAAACCTGATGGAGGAAATATTCAAATTGAGAATCAAAATTGGGTGTAAATTCTAGGGAGGTGATTTGAATTTGTATAGGACTCTTCAAGGCTCCTCCCCATCTAACTAAGTTGTACTACACTTGTATAAATGGTATACAATAGATATTTCTTTAATAAATTTGTGTTTTTTACATGGATAAGTTTTAGAGGATTCCAATCACTTTGGGAGAGATATTATAAATTTTTATAAGTCTCCATGATCATTCATTGAGGTATCAAGGCTCTTAAGTGTGTCTACTATCTTCTTCATCTTAGCTAGTCTAGTGAGCAGATAGTAAACATTAGTGAAAAAGATGAAGGATCCAATTTAGAAGCCTTTTGAGGCTTGATTCATGAACCTAATGACATGGACACTCTTTACAAGTGTCATTCCTCCTTGTTCATAGATTAGATAGAAGGATTGGAAGCATTTTGTGTGCCAAGTGTGAGAGGTGCATGAGAGTGAGTCATTTGTAACTATTAGGGATGATTGCTCATGGTTAGGGGAATATGAATGATTAGAGACCACTCCAATGCATGTGAAGGCTTTTCAATAACCCCTTCCATTCATATCAATCATCAGACCTGATCTTATTTAGTGGTGAGGTAGTCTAATGAAGGCAAATCATGAGGGAAGTTTCATATGCATGAGAGGGCATCTACACCACATATGGAGGAGTTAGATGAGTTGAGAGACATTTGTTTTTTTTTTTCTTACAAGACCTATCCCATTCTTGATTCCATGCTATTTTAACTCATTATCCTTATTTGACAAGTGTCTTAGTGACTCTTGAGCTTCACCTTCTCTCTTCTCTCACATTTGCTATATATAGTATCTTTTTTAGCTATTTTAAGGATCTCTCCACCTGAGTATGGTGAATCCATACTCAATTTTTGACTTTAAATAATAAATAATGTTTTTTTACCTCATTCATGACTTCATGAAGTGAATTTTATGGTTGTTGGTCTTGTACAAGTGTATTTTGCTTACCTTGACATGTTATCCTTCATAGTGCCTTGTATAGTTTGAAATCTCTCTTTTGCAGGTCAACAAGAAGTGTCTAATATGGATTGTATGTATAGTGAGTATCTTATTCTTTATTTTTTATAGAATACCTATTGTCTAAGTCCTCCTAACGTAGACTCTCTTCAATACCCCATGCTTGAAACATTGATGTAGAAGAAGAGATTTCAATTTGATGGATGAAGTGTGTGTAGTTTTCCTTTTGGTTCCAAGTGCATTCCAAGTGGTTTGAGTAGAACATCTATTTGGTGCATCACCTCCTTAGATAGGTTTATTTTAGGCTTATTAACCCTTTTCCTCATAAATGAAATTCTAGTTGTGGTGTGTAAAAGTGGTACATCAAGGGAACTAACCCTAATCTAGAGACTCACCTCAAATTTGGGTCACCCACAGCTTTGAGGTGATTCCATTATGCCACTTGAATGAGGAGAGACTTATCATCTCCTCAAGGGTTGAAATTTCAAGTGAAAATAGTTACTATCCCTCTATCTCAACCTATGGGCTTATCTTTCAAGTCCACCATCTAGGGAATAAAACCAACCTACAAACCCTTCGCTAGGTTAGTGAAAAAATTGGAATTTGTCTCTAAACTTAACATGGATCGAGCCACCTTATGGTAGTAATTAGGGCTACCTTATATCACTAAACATGAACATCCAACCACACTATTGTAAAACCCATCCACCCCTTCCATTGTCCACACTCCTATCTTACCAACCAAATAAATGAAAGCTTCTACCAACCCAAATATTCCTCAAATACCCAAGACACCTAAACCCCAAGCGAAAAAATCACCTTCTCCTACCAAATCAACCAAACCAACCAAGAACCTTGAAACCTTACCTACACATAGTCCTAATCACCCATCTATAAAATTAGATCTTACCTCACCAAACCCAACAACCAAGTGTGAATCCAAACCACCCAAGGGAGTAGAAATACCAAAAGGCCAAAGAGCCAAACTCCTACCTCCCTCCACCTTGCCCTATATCTTAGGGCCTCATCCATCCACTCTGATGAGGAATCCAATTATCCCCATTAAGACTCAACCACCACTATTGGTGACACCAACACACTTGCTTTCTGACACACCTATTTTCACTAAACCAACAATGACCACATTACCCACTTTGAAACCTCTTAGCCCCACTTTCTCAACCTCTTCCTTACCAAAATAAAAACCACCAACAAAATTGACCACCTTACCCAAACCTTCCACCACCAAACCCACTCCCAAAAGGACTTCCACCTTACCAACCAAGACCAAGACCCCTAAACCCTCTTTACCTTTAACTGAGTCCTACTCTACCATTTTCCAAAGGTTATTACAAGATTATTTCTTAACCTTACCCCCTATTATGCCATTCGAACCTCTTGGGTCAAAACCTTTTGGTATGTTGACTGCCAAGTGTGCTCCTATCATAAGACACCAGGCCATGACATAGAGAACTGTAAATCTCTCTAAACCATTATCCATCAACTCTATTGTGAGGATTATCTATTAACAGATGAACCTCCCATGGGCTCATTACCCATCCAACAACCAACAACCACTAGCCAAAACCTACCTATTCCTCCACTGCCCCCTTAAAGTGACAAAGAACCAAACAACTCTCCTACCCTAATTCCTCCCTCTATTCATACCATTCATGTCATCACAAGAGCACAATTGAAGGATAAGGGGAAGGACAAAGTTTCCATTATGTGGACATACCCATCTTTTACTTCTTAACCAAACCAAAACCAAATACCTCCACCTTCATCCAAACCCATGTTATCTATCTTAGGTACTTCCCAATCCAACCCCTTTGAATTCATTAAGAGAGTGGTGCTCAAATAGCTTCACTAAACCCCAACAAAGATTAGCTTATATGAGTTGATCACTAATTCACCTCATCATCACCAAACAATGATCAAGGCATTGTAATTGGCAGAGGTCCAACCTAAAAACCCTTAACCTATGGCAGCCCTTATTGGTGCTCTTCAAATTTACAACCTTGTCACCTTTAAGGATATAGAAATACCTTCTATCCATCTAGATGACCTAGATCCCACTCTCTTTATTACTACTTACATCAACCAAACCTAAATCAAATGGGTCATGATTGATGGGGGAGATAATATTAAAATCATCTCCTCCCATGCCTATAACCAACTCAACCATTAGGACAATGTCATGTCCAAAACCTTAGTTGTCCTCTAATCCTTTAAAGATACCATGACCACTACCTTGGGAACCATTTTCCTTCATATCCATATAGGACCTCATACACTCCTTGAACTCTTTTATGTAGTGGAAGGTGAGTTCTAATACAATGTCTTGTTAGGATGACCTTGGATCTACTCCATGGGTTTCATTCCCTCTACCCTTCACTGTTTCATTAAGTTTGAGCACAAAGGTCAGGTCATCACCATTCAAGTTGACTGAATCCCATTTTCGACATGAAAAATAACGTATCAACCCAATGACATCCTCTTACCCCCATCTATCACACCCTCCTTAACCAAGGATAAGACCTCCACCACAAAAGAGGAAGCCCTGCCTCCTTCTACCAATGAGGCATCAACTAGCTCATCCATCCCCTCTAATCATATCCTCACCTTAGACCTTTTAGAATCCACATTTCACCACCTTTTACTGGGGGAATATCACCTCCTTACCCTTGATGCTTTTCCTACTCCCCAAGAGTATGGTAAACTTGACCACCATGCCAGTTATGACCCCGATGTCAGAACCATTATTCCCTTTGGACCTTCACACTGTTAAACCCATTTCATATATGGGGAACTTGACAATCCCCTTGGTGATTTACCACCTCATCTTCATCTCAACCATTTACCTCTAGATTCACCTATCTAGACAATTTGAGCTTTACTAAAACATACATTCACAGATGTGCTTGGAAAGGATTTACTCTTAGACAATATCAGCATGGCCCACATGAGTTGGTTTCCATTGAGACCATAAATCCTCATTAGAAACATGACCTTGGTTTCATTCTAGCCACCAAGAAGTAAACCAAACCACCTACCACCACTATTCTTGATGAAAACACCCCTTCATCATCAACCTCTCCTCCACCCACTTGTGAAAATGATGACATCATCCCACCTAACTTTTTTTTCATCAACATGATCAGCCTCAGACCCCTAACTTATCAAAAGGAATGGGCAATCATAACCATCCCTTTGATCCATCCTAAGATGATAAGATATGACTCTCCTACCATTAACATTGTTCAATGGCAGGATGATTCTATTCTCACTTACCTTGGTGCCTTGGATTCTTCCATCCACAAATCCCTTCCTCTTGAGACCTCAACCATGTTGAATGAATCCACCATGGATATCAACTTGGGTACTCCAGACAACCCCTACATTGTCCAAATTGGTGATTTTTTGAATGCAGAGGAACTTTGGGATTTTCCCTCCTTTTAAGACCACAACATAGTATTCACTTGGTTTTATAGTGACATGCTTGGGATCGACCCTATCATTACCACCCATAACATAGTCACCCACCATGATGCCAATCCCATTAAGTAGATATTTAATTCATGTACCCTCACATATCCCTTCTCTTCAAAGAAGAGCTTTAGCATCTTTTATCTTTCAATTTCATTCAACCCATTGACTATCCCCAATGGATCTCAAATGTTGTACCTATCACCAAATCCATAGGGGGACTACACATTTATGTGGACTTTTGTGACCTCAAATTTGTTTACCCCAAAGAAGAATTTTCTCTACCAAACATTGACCAAATAGTTGGTCTTACATCTAACCATGAGATATTATCCCTCATGGATAGATTCTCAAGCTATAATCAGATCCTAATTTCCTCTAAAGATCATCATAAGATTGTCTTTACCACCCCATGGGGGACTTTCTACTATAGAATCATGCCTTTCAAGTTAAATAATGTTGGTGTAACCTACCAATGTGCCATGACTTATATCTTTTATAACCATATCCATAATATTGTAGAGGACTATGTGGATGACCTTCACAAAAAATCCAAACTCCAAAAGGACCATTTAGCCATTCTCAAGATCATCTTTGAGTATCTTAACCATTACCATGTCCGCATAAACCCAAGAAGTGCATTTTTGGGGTATTATTAGGAAAGCTCCTTGGTTTTATCATCTCCATCTAGGGAATCAAAGTTGATTTCATCAAGAACAAAGCCATCCTTGACATGCTTCCCCCAGTCAACCTTAAGCAACTATGTAGTTTACAGGGGAAGCTTCAATCCATTCATCGCTTTATCTCCTAGCTTTCAAACTGATGTCAACCCTTCCTCCACATCTTAAAGAAGGATGTCTCTTTTAATTAGAATAGTGACTATCAAAAGGCCTTTGATTCACTCAAAAAGTACCTTTTATCTCCACTTGTCCTCACCCCTCCCAAGGATGACTAACCTTTCTACCTTTATATCTCTGCCATAGATCACTCCTTAGGGGTAATGATTCCTTATCGAGATGAAAAACATAAAGAGTAATTTGTCTACTACATTATATACACACTTGTAGAGTACAAGACTTGGTATACCCATAATAATAAGCTTTGCTTAGCTTTAGTCTTTCTAGCCACCAAACTTTTCCACTACCTTCTTAACCACAAAACATATGTCATAACCTATACTGACCCACTCAAGTACATGTACTCCAAGCCATACCAAAACCAATGTATGGACAAATTTCTCATGCTCTTAGAAGAGTTTGACCTTGAGTTCTTTTAGCAAAATTCAATTAAGGAGTAAGTCATTATCGACCAATTGGCCAAAGTACCATTATCAGACAACTAACCTCCTCCTCTTGAGTTCCCTAATAAGTCCATCATAACCCTCTCTTAGGTGGACTTCACCTATCAAGTCACCATGTTCTTTGATGGATCAAAGTGTCAACATGGTGGGGAAGTTGGTATCATCCTTATTCCTTTTGATGGTGAGCCTCTTCCTTTGTCCTTCAAGCTTGATTTTGAATATACCAATAATATGGTTGAGTAAAAAGCCCTAGTCATAAGCCTTCAGACTGCCTTATCCCTAGGAGTCGAAACAATCAACATCTTTGGTGACTCCCAACTTGTGGTCAATTAAATCAATGGATCTTACCAGTGTAAGAATGATTTTTTGAAATATAGTACAAACAACTAGTTGACAAACTTTTAACATCATTTGAACACTATCACATATAGTTAACCCCATGATCTACTAATAAGTTTGTCAATACCATGGCTTCCCTCATCTCTTAGATCCCATATACACCCTATGACTCTAACCTATCTATCATTATCCATAGACTTACTTAACCTTCCTATGTCAAATTAGATCTTCCCACCATTTTTAATGTGGAGGAAACCCAACCTGACCTTTGGTATTAATAGACCTTTGACTACCTCAACCTTACCATCATTCCTTCTAGTCTTTTTAGGAATGCTCAAAGAGAATTTATCCAAAGTACCTCTAAATATACCATTATGGGGGGAATTATTTATAAATGTGTCTTTGATGGTCTTCTCTTTTATTGCCTATGTAGTCATAAAGCCTCTCACACTATCAAGGAGATGCTTGATAATATCTATGGGGGACACTTCAGTGGCCTCATTGTAGCTAAGCACATCCTTTACCTTGGCTAATAATATCCTACCCTTAACCAAAACTATTTTTATTATGTGAAAAAGTGTGTTAAGTGTCAACAATATGCTAATTTTCATCATGCACCTAACCATAGTCTTCACATTTCCACCGATTTCTATCCCTTCTCACAATGGGGTTTTGACTTTATTGGTGAAATTAACCCCCATTATTCTTAAAGACACCATTCTATTATCACTTCAATTCAATATTTTACCAAATAGGTAGAGGTTATCCCTCTAGTCTCAATTAAAGTAGAAAAGATTATCAACTTTATCAGCCATCGCATCATCTACTGCTTCGGTGTTCCTCATAAGATTATCACCGATAATGGTAAAAATTTTAAGAACAAGAAAGTCTAGTGTAGTTTTGATGCAATTAGAATTAAGTTAACCTTCTCCTCACCCTATCACCCTCAAGTGAATGAACAGGCTGAGGCCTCTAACAAAACTCTTAACAACTTGCTAACTAAAATGGTCAATGCATCTAGTCAAGATTGGCATTTACACATCCCTTTCACCTTATGGACATATTTTACTAGAATTAAAACCCCTATGGGTTCTACACCTTTTCTCTTGTGTTTATAATGAAGGCCATCTTACCTCTCAAAGTCCAAATACCCTCTCTTTGCATATCTTTGAAAGATCTCATTTTTTAGGATGATTATCATCAATACCACTTAGCTCAGCTTGAGCTACTTGATGAGTTTAGTTTAGTATATCTTATCCATATTAATGTCTATAAATAACTCATCAAACATGCTTATAACAAACACCTTAATGTACAATAATTCAACATCAGAGACCTCATCCTAAAGGAAAATCAGCATGTCACCAATATGGAGAAAAGAAAGCGGGGCAAGTTTGTTTTCAATTGGCTTTGAACCTATATCATAACCCACAAGTATGGATCAAGATCTTACCATTTGTCCTCTCTTGAAGGAATCCCATAACTTGAGACCCTCAATGCTTTGAATCTATGTTTGTTCTTTTATTAAAGATGGATCAAGTTCACCTTATTTCTAACTTAAGTTCATTGCTTAACATTCATCTCCCTATTTTAGGAGCAACTAATTAAAACTAAATGATGTGATTATCCATCACATTAATAACCTAATATTTAATGAAAGGTACTATGGATCTACCCAAGGCATGATTCTTATGGTTCTTTTTGCCCCTCTCCTACGACAAATTCCCATGATCATTGTCACCTAAACTTATTTACACCCAATAAACATTTTTGTGATTTTAGTTTTGCCTTCATAAAAGTTAACCATTTAGCCTATATAAGCATTTCTATGTCAAGAAAAATCAAACAATCAAAAATCAAAATCTGAATGAATAGCAATCATGGATCATTCCTAAGCATTCACAGACTGCTACCTCGAAGGAAAACTACATAAGCATACTAAAATTGCACAAATGTAAGGTATATTTTTCCCTTGAATTATATCTATCACAAAGTCTTGAACAAAGAAAATAAACTTAGACCACTCCCTTGAAGGATGGTTGAGTAAAGCATTTGTCAAAAGCATAACAATTTCTTGGAATCTTCTTGCATCGATTAGCATCCCATTTACATCAACAAAGAAAAAGATTCATTTTCAAAATCACAATAAAATAAAACTAATTTTTAAAGTGGCAATAAGCTCTCGCATATAAAAATAAGATAGAAGCTACAACTAACTTTCACAAGTAGACTTCCCGCATCGATCAGTCTACACTTTGTATGACATAAACTTGTTTATATTGGCTCTTTAGAAACCTAGATAAGAGGCATGCTAGTCTCACAAGATGGTTCCAGTTTCATCCATTCTTCCCTTTATATACTATAAGCAATGGATTTTGAGGTTAATTAACATTATGTGGTCAAGACACCTTTTTACCAACTAATGAGTGTTAATGTGAGGCATTCTATGGGCTTATGTTCATTAAGTTAATCCAACTTTGGTTTTATTCTAGTTAATGTCAAAGAAGAAGCATCATTCCTTCTTCTTATCCTATCATGACTAGTTGATATTTTCATTACGACAATTGTCTCTTGATTATATTCTCTACTTTCCCATTTCATATTGTTAATTATCTTACCTCATGTGTTTTACCTTAAAAAAATAACAACAAAGCATATGCACATGTGTCATAAGCAACAATATAACCATACTCACAAACATAACAAGCATAATAAAAACATAACATCCATGAGCAATTCAAGAAATCAATCATTTTTTGCCACATCTAAATCTAAATAATGAAACATATACTCATTAAATTTTAGCATGTCATAAGCATAACCAAAAATCAAAGCCATCTCATGCCTATCCAATAAGTCTACATCAGTGTCTAACATCCACAACATAAGCATAATCAATAAGTAATATAACATCACATCATAAGCATTAAACATCAAGACAAATCATAGACCATGAGCATAGGCAATAAACAAAGATCATATATATCTCATGAGTTAAATACCATCATAATGTATACAATAGATATACATGTCTCTCCCTCTCAAAATGTACATCTCACTGCATCAACTTGTAAGATAGAATAAAAATGATATATAATAATATATTATGTGTATGAACTATGTCAGGTATATGCCCTAGGGGCACCAGTATCTCCTAGTGTATCACTAAGTTCTAGTACCTATCCACCTATAACACCTATCTTTACACCTATAGATTCTACCCACTACCTTAGAGTAGCCACACTAACACTACCTACCAATCTCTCTATGTACTTTCCCCATCAGGCTCATCAAGACATCACCTCAAAACTATAGCCTCATAATATTATAGCTCCTCTACTATATCCAGGTATCATGTCATGGGGATGGTACTTGATGGTCCTATCAGTGCCAATGCCCCTCCTCCTCTTTACCTAGAGGAGTCCCTCTCCTATGTGACCAAGGCTAGTGAATCCCTCACCTGGTCCCTATCCCCTGTAAGAGTCACAACCTAACCCTATAAACCAACCACCTGACCTTGTAGTGTCATGACTTTCACCTATGCAATGGCTAATACCACTCCTACCTGATCATTTGGGGTACCCCCTATACCTATGCCTTTTGGGCCCCTTTCCTAGATGGGTCCACATCCATGGGCCCCCAACCACCATCACCATCACCAAGATATGCTACCACATATAATGTTTGGTACCATACTATGTAGCCATCCACAAAGCCTACATCATCTATTTGAGGCTTGACATGCAACTTTTTATGATCCAACAAAATTAGGACTAGATGTGGCTCTAGAAATAAGATATTTGAGTCCTTGTAGCTATACTTGGGAATACACCTATAATACCCTATACAAGGTTGAACTACCCTCGCACCCTCTCAAATGGGATGAGCTCCACCTCTCCATCCCTCCAATTGAGAATCCACCTGTAGCTTTGTAAGGATAAACTCTACCACCTATAATCATGCCATACTAGAAACTAGACATAGGGTCTCTAGATAATGTTATTGATCACTAATGCACCTAGTATACCCCTAAACCAATCCACATCATGTACTCTTCCCTCTACACCTGAAGTGGTAAAGTCACCTATCCACCACATGAAACCAATTGAGAACTCAATCTACGTGTATCCTACCCATGGTAACCCCACTAGCCTCAGCACCTATATGTGCTCGTAGGCCTAGCAATATAGAACTAGGCTGACACTGATACCATACCTCTTATGGACCTTAAACCCCCATAGCTCCCTATTTATCTATACCAATAAAATAGGTACTTAATAGAATATGGTCCACCCTAGTAGTAATTCAACCAACACCCCCAGTAGCAAATATGGGAACCTCCTGATACTCAAGTCAAGAAGAGCAAAGCATGAGATAGCCATCATAAACATGGTCATCAATTTCCACTCAACCTACACCCTCTCATATAGCATGTTTTAGCTGAATCCCCTAGCATGCCATCTAACCCGATCACTATCATCTCCATATAAAATTTCAATGTGATCCTCCCACTCCTATCACTCTATGTGATAGATCAAATCACCCGAAATGATAGTCATGTGATCCTATGTACATCCTCAGGTAAGATCATCATCTCACTAGTTGATATTAAGAAGGTGTTCATATATAAATCCCATCTCTCAATGAAATCTATGATCATAGATGTGTCTTGAGGCACATGTTGATAATGCATCGTCATTTCAAACTAAACCTCCTCCATATGGGCCCAATCAACTAGGGTCATCCCCTAGTGAACCTCTATGAAGATGCATGACACTCAATCATGCATCTATATCTACTCTCAATCCTACAAACATTCATTAGCACATAACTTAGTTCCTTACTATTCACCATCTTTAGCTACCCTTCACCTATTTAACCATCACCCGACTAGCATTTACCTATTTTACTACCCATTTTCTCTTTTCTATCATCTAGAAATATTTACCCAGCCCATCTAGCCTAAACCATTTATAACTTTAACACTATCTCCTACTCAACCTAGCCCCTAACCCTTTTCTAGCATCTACATAAAAATTAGACAAGTCAACCATCGGTGGTCATGGTGGCTATCGATGGTTAGGTGTCCTTAGCTTTATGGGTATTGACCATCAATGATCAGACTCGATCATCAACAGTCAATGTGAGTGTTCTACTAATGGAACACCCAAAACTCTAACCTACCCTAAAACTGACCAAATAACATGTTAAATCTCATTCTTTTATACCCTACTTCACCTACCCACCCTCATTCACCTACCCACTCATTTAATATTACCATTCACCCAAAAATTACCCAAATTTACAAAAACCCTAACTATGGAATTACCATTCAAAGCCAAGAATTTAAACCTAACCTACCCTCAAACCCTAATGTACTTACCAAATCAAGTTAAGCTACCAATTATAAAACATCCCCTATCTCATTTTGTGACGACTATCACAGAGTTATCCATAGATTGGCCTATCCTCATCCACATCCATGTGCTCCCTGCATCCTCATTGGTCCCCTTAGTCCTCTTGATCATACCTAATCTATAGGTCTACCTCAGTAATCACCATCAAAAACTTTTAACCCAAAGATTTCAAAAGATAGAGTTCCATAGTCAAAAGTGAAAATAACACTCGCTTCTCACTTTTGACCCATGAGATTTTAGGGTTTCCACCCTGACTATTGATGACCTAGAGGCTCACCTTTTTTGTAAATCACCTCTAAACTGACCCTTTTTCTTAGTAGAACCAAATCACACCCACCCCTAGAGACTATCTTATCTACCCACCCTGACCACCTCATCATCTTGCCATTGGTCCATTTCAACCTAGCTAATGTGCATTTTATGATGAATTTTATCTGGTCCTTTTGACCATGTTGACCCTTTTGAATTTGTGCCACCTCGCACTTACTAGACCTACTTGTGTCTTCTCAAGAGCATTTCCTACCTTGGATACCTATGACACTTGGCCAGTTTATGTTTTCATCAAGAGCACTTCCTGCCTTAGATACCCACCAAAAACATAGACATCACTTAGAATACTTGTGAGTGTACCCAACTACCATGCCTAAATGAGGTCATATGGTCCACTTGTCACTTGTCTTTCTAGCATCAACCTTTATTTTTACCATCTATAGTAATGTAGTCAATGTACAATCTTGACTATCATACTTTGTGCACTTGTTTGCACTTCAATACCCTACCTATCACCCACCTTCATGACATCCATCTTTTTCATCACCTTTACCCACCTTATCAAACCTACACCTGATTTTGTTTTACCTCATTAACTCCTAGTTTGAGTGGGAACACTTCCTCCTATACTTGGGGTAACTAGGCCTGTGACCAATAATTTGTTTTTTTCCTGTAGCTTATTGATTCAAAGTTGCATAATAAAAAGGGGCAAAATATAGACATCAAAAATCTACACACCATGATTTTGAATGTCAAAATTCCCCTAGACCACCTTATAACCCTCTTAGGACCAATCTAACCCTTCAATCCCTAACTAAGCCTAACCCATGGTTAGTTTTCTCAACTAACTTAATTTACCATTTACCCTCTTTTCCCCTTCACCTTTGACTATCAATGGTTAGGATGACCACCGATGATCACCTTGACCATCGATGATTAAGGTGCACATTATTACCCATAAACATACAAGCAACCCACTTTGATTTTATAAATATAACTCATCTAAATCCACATGCAAGCCATTACATGTGTGAGTTATAATTAGAAGGCCTAGTTAACATCTTGTTGCAAATCTCTTGCCTTGCCTATAAGAAGAGAGGAGTAGGGAGGTGAAACCCATCTACAATTATTATCAAGAGCTTGCACATCCAAAGTTCTTTTATTTTCTAGGTCAATCATCATCATCAATCCAACAATCTAGCCATCACATCAGAGAGCCAACTTGCCACTATTGTTCCACCAAATCGTTAAGTATCATTACTTTGCTAGAATCATGTCAGTCTCCAATGAGTTAACCACCTCAAACATCCACCTGATCAACCTTCTACAAGATAAGTATTTATTTTTTGATATTTATTTACTTTATTTGCCTTTTTCACTCAGCCTAGTACCAACCCATCTCTCAAAATCTAACTTTGTGATCCCATTAATCTAACCATTTACCAACCCAGACTTACACATAATAACCATCAATGGTTATCTGAACCATTGATGATCTATCTAGTTATTGATGGTTAGCTTGACCACTGATGGTCACCTTAAGTACCAATGATCACATCAACTGCCAATGATCATTGTGGCAAAAAATAATAGCAAGTTATTTTCACCCTTTTACCCTCAGCCAAATCTAGTTTTCTATGTCCCTAATTGTTCACAAACTCCTACCTGATTTTTTGAAATAAACCCAAGCCATTTAACACTATTACTAATTTGTTTATCACTATATTAGTCATTCCTAGTCTATTTATTTAATAAGCATTTCTTGTGTTTAATTTTAGTACCTTTTGATTATTGATGCAAGTAATTTCTATTATATTTATAAACTTGATTATTTAAAATGTGTGGATTGACAGCCCTCGAGGAAGCTCTTGCTTTTGGGATCTAATTAGCACTAGATAATCCACTTAGCTACTATCTAACCATTTTCTTTAGTGATGTCTTATTTTTAGGTCATCCTCCCAAGCCAAAGAAGAGTTCTTCACAATCATTTGATTTAAAATACACAACCAAATAAGTTTTTCAACCATATCTGTATTTAGTTTCTTCTTCTTCCTTTTGAAATATAAGCTAAAAATCACTGAAACAATATGTTTGATTCCATAAAGATGTTATGATAACCATGTCTGTGTTTCACATCCATAAGGATGTTTAATTTGATCATGGTTGAGTTATGCATCCATGGGGATGCCTATTTAGAACTTGGTTTCATTTTGACACCTATGAGGATGTCTATTGTGACATTGGATATGTCTTACCTCCATGAAGATGTTTATTGCAATTTCTGATTGAACTAGTTTATTATGGTGAATTGAAATTTCCATGGTAATGATTTAGCACTCACCTTGAGCCTTAGCTAAGATCACCCTTTCCCAAAACAATGTTGCATCAAATTAGGGATCACCATTCAACCTTTGATTTGTTGGATTATGTCAAATGGTATAATAGAAATATAATATTGTTGTTAGAATCATGAGACAATGCCATGGTGGCCATTGATATCTTACATAAGCAAACCATCCAATGAGGCTGAGGTATGGTATTTATGGAGGACCAAGGGCACAAATCAATCTTGGAGGGCCTGTTGGGGTGAGTGTGACTAAATTTTTTAGGAAATTTAATAATTTTTGGGATCTCTTGTTATTATTAGGTAACATGATCCATCTTTCCATGACGTGCAAATATTGTTGGTAAAATTCTAAAAAATGCATTGAGATAGATAGGCCTTGATAAAACACAACCTTCCTTGAGTGAAGGTGATCATAATATAAGACCCCTAGGACTGATCATGTGATTCTATTTTATGGATATCTAGTGTCATTTGGATGGCATCTGGACATCGAGTGGATTGATGGGAATTATAGGCCCATGTACTTCACGAGCCTATATGTTTAAATGTTGTAATGTGAAAACTGCATTGGCATAACTACCTATATTTGAATGTGTGCTTATCGTACTCAATTCCTTCATATATGTACATTGTTATATATTGTATAAACTTTTGTGAGGCATAAAAGTAATTAACCATGTGAAACATGTGAACATTTTATGTTATCAATCTAGTTGTTTGAATGTTCAAGTATATATGTTATTCTATGTATGTGATCTTGTGTTAAAACCATGAAATTGTGACTCTAAACACTTGTGTACTATAAATCCTATTCTAAAATCAAATCCTTTGTTTGAGATGGCAAGGTGTAGTGTCATGTTATATTTTGTAATCTTGTATCACTATTTTAGTTATGAACAACGATGTAAGTATGAGGTTGAGGGTAGATAAACACTATTTCTATAATGATTTAGACCGTGTATAGGCTAGGGAATGAAGTCTCTCATAGGTTGAAAACCCACTCTTCCCCTTTGCATAAGGTAGATGCCTGATTCATTTAGAGTGTGCACCATGAACACCACGTATTAGCTATCAGTTATTCTTGCATAATGGTCACCTTATGGTTAAGTGTTCTTTTAGCTACCTCTCAAAGGTTGTTATTAAATAATATTTGTAAAATTCTATTGTATATCCTTGTGAAGTGCCAACTGGTCCTATAATTTGGACAGTTATGCAAAATCAATAAGGAGATACTTGTTGAAGTACATGCATGTGTTAGCCTGTAAGTGCAAACATGCTATGGATGGGGTATTACCTTGTCATACCTGATAGATATATTTTGGTATGAATATATTTTTGATTTGTTTTTAAGCATGGCTAAAATGTATGCTATTTTTATGATCTAGAGGAGCATTATAAGTCCTAATCAGTCATATTTGGAATCTTGGGTACCCTTTTTAATTTCTTCTATGAGGTAAGTGTAGTAAGATGGCAATATTATGATCCCTATAACCATCATGTGAGCTCACAAAGTTGTGGAGAACATGTTGTAATCTTTTTTGTTGCATGTAAATATCTGATATGGCTTCACTGGTGTTTAGTGTGGTTGGTACAGGGTGCTGCACTAACCCATGAATGGTAATTATTGGATTGGAAGTAAAAGTATAGAATGAGTTACTATCTTGTGATAGAATTTTATAATGAATGTTGATTAAATTATGTGTAATTCATAACATATGTTGGTAAAGACATTGATTCAAGTTTTGAAATATGTTAAAATCTTGATGGGATTGTATAATTGCAACTGCTATCATGAAAGTTGTATATTTTTATGATAATGATTTCCTCATAATAAGAGGAATAACCAGCTAAAAACTAGTTCTCTATCAAAAAAATTATCTTGAATGCATGATAAAAATGAAAATGTTAAATATGCCTATCTTACATAAGCTAACTATTATAAAAAGGTGTGACTTGAAGGTAATGAAATCTCTTTATTGGCATTTATCAAGGTGGGTAAAACTGGTCACAAGGCCGATACCGTTGTTTTTGACAAAATGGCCTAAAATCACACCTACATGGGTGGGTAAAGGTGGAAAAATTATTCCCATGTCTGGTAGTGTTGTTTTTGATAAAATGGCTTAAAAGTCACACCTACACAGGTGGGTTAATTCTAATAGTCTCAGTGGAACTGTGTTTAAAATGGTGGTATACCATTGGGTTATGCTAGAATAAGAATAGTTTGGGTAGATAGACCTATTATCAAGGTTATAAATAAATATTTGGTTGTTAATGAATGGCCATGTGAGCCATGAACATTGAAATTATGCCCCGAGTTAAGATGAGTCTGGACATCTAATGCTATAATGGCTTGTATAGCTCCCCATTATTCTTTTTGGTGTCATAAAATGACATGTGAGTCGATAAGACATTTATTATGGCTTGGCTAAGGAAGACATGGCTAAATTTATGATCATTATGGGAATGTCAATTATATCCTATCAAGATGGTGTGTTACATCCTCTCAGTTTATTGATACGTAAGATGACAGTATTATAAAAAAATAATGATTAAGTTGTGTAAGTACACAACAAGAATATCAATACTTGGTGGATTTGTAAAATTACCAAGGTTAGCCACCCTTTTTAAAAAATCAACCACTGATAGTTGAGTAATGTAAATTTTTATAATAAAGAATGATAGAGTCTTTTTGGATAGCCTGGTCCCTAGTTGTAATTTTATTCATTAAGATGGATCCTCTCTAAGAGTGGGGGGATGTTATGACCCCACCTCAAAAATCATTATGTTTTTATTAATATGATAACATTGCATGATCATCTTAGCCTAATATGTATTTTGACTACATAGTATAGTTGATTATTCTGTCTTAGGGCACTGTGCTATTGATTATGATGCATTACTCAATAAATGTATATGCCTATTTCAATTATGACATTCTTTTCTTATATTTACATAGTATAGTTGATTATTCTATTTTAGGACACTATGCTATTGATTATGATGCATTATTCAACAAATTTATATGCCTATTTTACTTATGACATATTCTTTTATTCTATTCATATCAAATGTTATTACTATGAATGTATATTTCTAGAGCAGGTACTATTGATGTTTTATTTGGTGGTTGAAATAATAGGTTGAGTGAGTTAGGCTTGTTGGTATACTTCAACCGTTCAAAAAATAAATAAATTTTATGAGCAGTCAGGTTGGTACCAATAGGTAAAATATAAAGGTGACAATTATAGACATGGTTCGTAGTGAGTCTTTTGATTTCGGTGACTTCATTTTATTGGTCTTTGTGTCATTTTAAGAATGTTTATTTTTGTCATTATTTTACATTATATTAATTTATGGGATTATTGATTGTTCTATGTACTTGAATGTCTTTTTTCATGTTCAAAATAAAGTTGAAATCTCCTTTACATTGTTGGTTTTAAACCTCCACTTTCCCCAATTTTATTTAATTGGGTAGTCTTGGATGTAAATCATGATGTTTATCATTATATTAGTTACCCTTGAGGAGGTTGGATCATGAGTTGAGTCATTGACTCCCTTTAATCTCTGATAGGTTTGATATATATACTTGGTTTAAGATTAGTTGAGTCAAGCCTGACTATCAATATGCCAAACTAATCCTAAACCAAAGGATTATTTTGGTGTATTGATAGTCATGCATGACTCGACATTTTATTGAGTGGAAATATCTTGTTGATTTGATTCTTTAACCCCCTAACTTATCATGGATTTATTCATTTCACTTAAAAATCTTAAAATAGGCATAATGATAAAGGGGGTATGACTTGGCATTGTTATAGTTATTTTTGACTTAAATTGTTTTAAGACTTGGAAACTTAGAGGATGGAATGGAAATTTTAGGTAGTTTGGGGGAAATACACTTTTTGGTTGTTAAATTTATTAAATTTGGCCTGATGCATTGTGTTTCTCCTCCATGTATCATCTCCTTGGAAAAATCCTAGCATAGAACCCTTGCCAGTAGTATGGCATAAGAGGGGGGTTTGACATAAAAAAAATTAAAGTACTTGTGGCCTTCTACCCCTGAGTCCTCCATGGTGTGGGGAAAGGAAGGCAATAACAAAGGAAGGCATAATCAATGGGAAATTTATCCCTAGCAAATGGTAATCTTCTACAATTAAGTTTTGCCAAATTTTATTTTGTATAATAAAAAAATTGTTGTTCTAATTTGGGGTTTTTCTAGATGTTAAGAGAACCATATGTGTTCATGGAGAAGTCAAGAGACTTCACAATAAACATGTAAGATTTTATACCTTTGTAAATCAAATAATCAATTTTACCCAATTTAAAAATCTTTTACTATTTTTTGCTATAGATTGAAATTGAAACTTTCAGATGATTTTTATGAAATGGAAGGGCTATAAGGTATACCCTATAAAGGTTAATCATAAAAACCTTGTTAAGTAAGGCATTGTAGAATAACCAAAATTTGAGTAACCATTCTAAATTCTAAAGAAATTATGATCCCCGTAGATTTTATAAAACATGGTTGTACAATAATTTGGCCAAGAATGAATTTTAGATATGTTGGTTTAATACCTAAAAATTTAGTTAAACTATTTGGGAATAAAATTAATATATGAGGGTTTGTTGGTTGTATCCCTATTGGCACGGAAACAAACTTATTCATTATATTTCCTGTTATTTTTTGAAGCAACTAGGTCGATCCCCATATTGGATAAGGACTTTTATAAATTGGGAGATTTGATGATCATTTACGAATTTAATAACACTTGCTAAAATTCTTACCAAACTCAAAATTATAACCTCTTTCATTTTATTGAAGTATGGTTGTGCTTAATGCTGGATTAATTACTTGATTCATTTGTGTTAGCCTATGGGGTCGGTTATTCATGTATATACCTTATTTATTAATTAAAATGTTTTTATGACACCCTTAGGCCATATTTTAATGGCATAAATCTATCAACCATTTTATCTTTTAAAATTGAGGTGAATGAGTGCAATTTGGGTCTTTTGATAATGGTTGGGCTTAGCCTATTATCCCTTTGGATTTTCCCTATCCCAACCTTGGAATACAATGTGAAAACCATCACATTTTATTAAGCCTTAATTTCTTGTTGGTAAGTTGTTTTATGTAGTGTTTTGACCGTAGTTGTTCACATTTGTAAATAATAAATAATACCTTCTTGGCTTGATGGTATTTAAAGCTTTGATCTCATTGTGACTGGGTTGTTTGATAAAGTCTTGAGTTACCTTTTGGTTATCCTATTCTAGGAAACATGAGAATTTTGGGTAGCACAATTTAGCTTGACATTTCAAGAATTAAATCTCCAAAACCATGAACTCATATTTACACCTAAATCTATCATCCTAAGTTCGAAGCTAATAAGTTGAGCATAACTCTTATACCCCCTTGGACATATGTCCTTTCTTTTCTTGTGTATAGCTTGAGTATTGTATAAGCTATTATTTACTTTGGTCTTGGTTGTGTGCTCGACCTAGTGATTATTGACTATTATTCAATGGTTTTTGTTGAGTGGTATAACATGGTTGTGTCACCTATAGGCTCATAATTTTTTTATAAAAGTCAAATGTTTGAATCCACCATATAGCTGATGGTTGGGGTAGTCAGGGCCATTGATGGTTAGGATCATCAAGTTGTACCTTGGGGATTGTCACTTTATGGATCATGTTCGTATCTCAGACTAAGTAGATTTTTGTGCTTACGATTAATGGCTCTAGCATGTTAATATGTTGTATACTTGTGTTGATCACCATGTAAATAATCCTTATGACTATGATGTAAGATATGTATCTTAGATTATGATAATGGGGCATTGTTATGTTAGTGATATGTGCACATGGTGATGCATACCGTTATGTGGTAGCATCAAGATGCATGGGTAAGTGGCTATTGAATTACTTGTATAATTATAATTTGTCATATTTATTAACTGGTTATAATATGGTACTTTTGTAATTCATGATGAAATTAAATGATTCTGGTGTTACTTAAAGATAGATGTAGCCTTTGAGTAATAAGTACTCTTCTAAATGTTGCATCTTTACTACTTGACATAAGGAAGTAAAACTATACAATGTTATTCTTGTTTACATTTAGATATAAAAGGGTATCTTACCTTGAGATATTTTATATGCTTAAGTTTGAAAGCTTTTATTTACTCTTATAAATCATATATGATTATATGCAAACCATAGAAGAAGGTTATATCAGTAAACATAAAATGTCAAACTAGTTTTGAAAAGAAGTTTATTATTATTACTGAGTTAATCCAGCTTGAATTATTTTTATTTCCAAATATGAGAAGTTGGCCTATAGAGATGAAGGCTCTTGTTAAAAACCACATTGAAGGCTACCAAACATAATTTTATGGTTAGTGATACATGAAGAAATATATAACTAGTGTTATGGATTGCTAAAGTGTATTACTTAATGTGCTATCATTGGAAAATATTATTATCTTCTTATTATGGTTTTGATACTTTTAAATGGAAATTTGAGGCACTATGGACTTAAATTTATTGTTACAATTAATTGAATTTAAACATGCTAAACTCTTGTGAGTTGTTGGAATAACCTATGTATCATTAAGATTTATGCCTTCATGTATAATGTTGAGAATAAGGATATTTTTGTAGCTATAGTTGTCCTACACTCTTCAAGTGGCTTATTTCATCCTCTTTTGATCCTAATGGATATGTCATATGGATGAACCCATTTTGGTAAAACATTTTCAACATTGAATGTTGAGTTCAACATACAAATGAACTTTTATTATTGGTTTTCTTTATTAGACTGAGTCTTTGGACTTTCATGTATAATTTATTTGTTAATACATA
Source organism: Torreya grandis (assembly GCA_037957365.1). NCBI lineage: Eukaryota > Viridiplantae > Streptophyta > Pinopsida > Cupressales > Taxaceae > Torreya > Torreya grandis. The sequence continues at coordinate 136,770 of JARHVA010009511.1, read as the reverse complement.
TTGATAACAAGTTTAACCTAATGATTATAATCATTTATTAACCTACTCTAATTATTATAAATACTTATGAGACATTAAGGGATTCTCGATGCTGGTTATAATCTATTAAATCTATAAAAGTTTCCACGACTGTATTAAATTTTATGGTTAATGATTTATGTATTCCTTGCTTATATTTAAGTTTCCCCCCTTGTAGTGGTTATATATATTATTTAGAGGGTGTACTCTTCTAATGATTCTAGTTTGAATTAATATGCATTACATGGTATATGTAGTAAAAAAAAGAAACTCTTATGGTTGGAATGAGTTAGTTATGTTGTCTATTTCCTTTCAGTACACCTTCTTGTAATGGAAAATTTTGACATATGGTATCCAAAATTTAAACCGAGTATTAATCACTTAAATTTTTAATCTTGTTTTTGTATTCACTTATTGCTAAAGAAATTAAGTGTGGAAGTCGATTCAACTTGAATATATCTTATCTTGCTAGAATAGATTTTTAGGTTCATTAATAAATAGAGACAGCTATGTTGCCCTTCCTTATTGAGCCATGGATGCATTAGCTTGTTTGGGTGTGGCATCTATTTTTTTGAGGCACCTAAAGTTAGCCATTGTAACCATTTTATACACTCCTAATTACTAAAAAAATTAAATATTGGGAGTTTATCCCATTAAATCATTTACCATGTTAATATGATCTCTCACATGCCAAATTACATCATATATAGTTGAATACATTTTTATTAAACCTAAATTTAGCATTCATACATTGATTAAATCTTATGGGTAAAAATGTGTATAAGTCTTGTACACCATAATTAACCATTGATGTTACTATCCTATCTCACACACACACACACACACACACACACACACACACACACACACACACACACACACACACACACACACACACACACACACACACACACACACACACACACACACACACACACACACACACACACACACACACACACACACACACACACACACACACACACACACACACACACACACACACACACACACACACACACACACACACACACACACACACACACACACATCTCTCTCTCTCTCTCTCTCTCTCTCTCTCTCTCTCTCTCTCTCTCTCTCTCTCTCTCTCTCTCTCTCTCTCTCTCTCTCTCTCTCTCTCTCTCTCTCTCTCTGTGTGTGTGTGTGTGTGTGTGTGTGTGTGTGTGTGTGTGTGTGTGTGTGTGTGTGTGTGTGTGTGTGTGTGTGTGTGTGTGTGTGTGGACTTATGAGACTAGCAGAATTGTTAGACTCCTTGCTAATGGTAAAAGCATGTTATGTGAATTCTCTCCCTTGTATGAGTAATGATTTGACTCTAGGATAAGCTCTATTGTAAGTGTATGGTGCTATGAAATCTAAAATTCAATCTTTGGAATCTCAATGAATATCTCTGTGTAGTTTCCTAGTCTATTGTGGGCTACATTGGTAATCATTTAGGCATTTCATGCCAATTAATTTGGCTTCCTTATTTACCGATCTGAGTGACTACAATGTAACCATTTTATACACTCCTAATTACTAAAAAAATTAAATATTGGGAGTTTATCCCATTAAATCATTTACCATGTTAATATGATCTCTCACATGCCAAATTACATCATATATAGTTGAATACATTTTTATTAAACCTAAATTTAGCATTCATACATTGATTAAATCTTATGGGTAAAAATGTGTATAAGTCTTGTACACCATAATTAACCATTGATGTTACTATCCTATCACACACACACACACACACACACACACACACACACACACACACACACACACACACACACACACACACACACATCTCTCTCTCTCTCTCTCTCTCTCTCTCTCTCTCTCTCTCTCTCTCTCTCTCTCTCTCTCTCTCTCTCTCTCTCTCTCTCTCTCTCTCTCTCTCTCTCTCTCTCTCTCTCTCTCTCTCTCTCTCTCTCTCTCTCTCTCTCTCTCTCTCTCTCTCTGTGTGTGTGTGTGTGTGTGTGCGGACTTATGAGACTAGCAGAATTGTTAGACTCCTTGCTAATGGTAAAAGCATGTTATGTGAATTCTCTCCCTTGTATGAGTAATGATTTGACTCTAGGATAAGCTCTATTGTAAGTGTATGGTGCTATGAAATCTAAAATTCAATCTTTGGAATCTCAACGAATATCTCTGTGTAGTTTCCTAGTCTATTGTGGGCTACATTGGTAATCATTTAGGCATTTCATGCCAATTAATTTGGCTTCCTTATTTACCGATCTGAGTGACTACAAATATAGTCCAGTTGGGACATCCTTTATATCAGGACAATTTAATAAATCAAGAGTTTATATATGTACAATAAAGTTTTGTTATTCAAAGTTAACATCTAGTTGGATGTTGTGGAGTAGTTGTATCTTTGGCTCTCAAATGAGACCGTAATAGATGCATGAGATGTTGAGTAGGGTTAACTAACCATTAAATATTCCTATTGATGGGAGTAACTAGTATTGGAAAGAGTTAGGAATTTATTAGTGTGTGCATGCATATCCAAACACCCCAAATTATATACACCATGGCAAGGACACGCTCTAATATATAAATATTTATTGGTTCACTTAATCCTAGTTATATATCTGTTGCTAATTGATAGCATGCCGATTGGGAGAACCCTTGTGTGCAAAACCACTTGATGTCATCTCATCTATTTATGTTTGGGCCTAGCATTTAGTATCATTTTATACTCTGAAACTATTGATTCCTAAATTTGTTTTGGTGGGTTATTTCATATGCATAGGAATGGTACCATTAGTGACCTGCACCTACCAATAAATGAACAAGATTTTTGTTAAGTTGTGCTCCATTGATAGAATATATATTAGTGTGTATGTACTAGTTTAATGTGATACCACAACACCTTATTTTTTATCCAAAGTTAGGTATCTTTCCCCTATCATGATACACTTCACTTTACAATTAAAATTATCATCACACACCACTATTAAGGAGCTCAACAACAAAAAATGAGTACGCATAGAGAATTTTTTTTATTTCATGTTATGATCAATTAATGTGTATGCATTACTTGAATTTGAATTCAAAAAACCAATCCTTTTGGCTTGTAAACAACTTGGATTCTCAATCCAAAGGCTTAGACCTGTTAATCTACAGTCGAGTCTGAGAATTTTGATAGAATACAACAAATTTCAACTTCCATTTATAAATACACTATGAAGTTCCAAAAAAAAATCAAAAAATTATTACCATGACAATGCACACATTCTCCTCTTTCCAAATATATGATTTTTATAATTTTTGGACTATTTAAGGGGTTCAAACTATATTGATTCTCAACTATAACCTTTTTATGACATTACATGCCACAAATATACATGTCTATTCATGTTTATGTAGTTTGTTTTTTATTGATCCAAGTGCAAAATAAATTATATCATTACAAACTAGGTCTAATTATACACACATTAAAAAAAATCAATTTACTTTTTTTGTGGTAGTTAGTGGGGGCACAAGACCCTTTATATATTTTGTTGTCAGTTTTCAGGATTTATTTACTTACAAAATTAATAATATAAAAATATTCATTGAAAAATATTTAAAAATATAGATCAAAAACTAGAATATCTTATCTAAATATTCACCAAAGGGTTTCAAACAATATTAAATGATGATAAAGAAAATGGTGGGCCGTACAGATGTCTATCTACTTTATTTTCTTAAAAATAGGAGTTTTGCTTCAAATTTTAAATTTTTAACCTAGTTATGCTTAACTATTTTTCAAAAAACTTAGTGTTTTAGAAACTAGATTTGAAATTCTAAAGTTCATGTTGTTATACCATCTCCAAATTTTGAGTTTAGCTATCTCAAATTATCTACAGAAGTTCAAATTTTTAAAATTTCAATAAAAACATGTCCATGGGCAAATTTTTAAAATTTCAATAAAACATGTCCATGCGCAGAGACTTTTTTGTTCCCTAACTTTGTACAAATACCCTATAATTAACAAATTTAATTGAATTTCTAAAAATTCCTCTAAATTTTTTATGTGTGATCTAATAGCCCATATAATATGTGGAAATTCAAACATGTTTTATACTCCTAGATTATCAAAATTTTAGTGATAAAAAAATAAAACTTTGTTGGGATTTGAAATTATTTGGCTATTTGAGTAATAAATAATATATATAGATTTATTTGGATAGCTATTGCGCAGCTTAATGTTATCTATATATCTAATCCTAAATTTGAAAATCGATAATCAATGATAATTTTAAGAATGAAAGTTCCCCTAAATCTATTTATTGCATCCTATAAATCCTAGATAATGGGCATAACTCCATCTACTATTTTTTCAAAAAATCACAAAGCAAATATAAATTGATCGAATATTCTATTGACTCTTTCAAAAAAATATTTATAACTATTTGGATAATTAAATATAATATTCAAATCAATATATAATAATTTTCATCCATCGCTCCTTTTAGATTATTTCTTATCGAAGTGACATCCTTCATCGTGTTAGCTCTGCAAAACTTCAATGTCAACTCATTTTCTATATAAAAAAAACCATCTTTCATAAAAATTCCTCGAGGCTACATAGTAGAATTGAAATAACCCCTCCATTTTGAAGACCAAGCTAAATTTTATCGTTGATACTTAGATTAGGATTAGACTCGATTATTACAAGATAAAGCAATTTAAAAGGGCATGGGATTTAATCGGTCTTAGGAAATTGCAAGGACACTAGATTTTGATCATGGCTATACGTAAAATATTTATTTTATCAATTAAGGGGACCAGCATTGTAAGAAACAGAAAAGATCTCACTATAAAATGATGGAGGACTAGGTTGCATGCTTTAGTTATATCTATAAAGTGGAACTATATTGACCATTGGACTTATTACCATATTTATATTGGGTATGCACTAATTATGCTTATATATAAATGAGTATTTAGATGATACTATGAAAATCAAGTTGAATATAATAAAATAAATATCTTAAGATATATCTTTGAAAAAAAGAAAAAAAAACATAGATTATATGTGATTCTAAAATAAAAATGAATATAAAAAATATAGATTTCATCTTATATTAAAATATCAATAGATTAAAAAAATCAAGACGGAAACAATGATATGTATTCTCCACGAAGCTCTTTCATGTTATTAAAAATATAAAGTAGTAATCATATAGTAATTCCATTCTCTTTGTTTCACGTAAAAACATGTTAAGATAGGAATGCAATCATCAATCCACATTCGAGAGGAAAATATTTAGATAGTTCCAACCCTAATGTGTGGTTTACTATATTATTCCCAATAACTTTTCAAAGAACCAATCCTACTGAGTCGAATACCACATGATTACCCATCTATATTTACAAAAAAAAATATTAAAGTACACATACAAGTTTTTTTTGAAAAAAATATGGGTCCTTTAACATCCTACATACTATTTATTTATTGCTATTAAATCAACTATTGAGCTTCATATTCTACATTATCACAACCGAGTCTAAATAAACTCCTATATCCTTTGTCTTGTTAGAACAAGATTTAACATTCACAATCAATTCTTCGGAACTAATATTTAATGTAAAAATAAAAAGTTTCAAATATATCATATGTGAATATTTCATAATTTGAGATACATAGCAACCCATAATAAGTATTCACCTTTTTTTTCAATCAATGAATGAAGTCCAAATCTTTGAATTTTCATTTCACGTTATAATAAACACAGGGATGCTCAAACAAAAAATTTGAAGTATCTTATTTTTCAACACAAAAAAAAAAGAATTTTGAGAACAAATAAAGTTAATTCATTTTTATTTTTATTTTTATTTTTTGACAAATCTCAAAGTGGTCCATAACTTTTAAGTCTTCTTATAAAAAATTTAAAAAAAAATTGTAAAAATAAAATTTATTAATTTTCATACATAAATTAAATAAATCAAAACTTTTTGAAATCCTAAAATTTTGGAAGAATTGGAATTATAATGATTGAAAAATTAAATAATTTTTTATATTTTTTTCTAAAAAATAAAATTATTTGAATTAAACATTATAGATTTGTATTCTTTAAGAATCTCAAGATTTAGAAATAAATTTAAAGTATTTTGATTAAATTTTTTTTTAAAATACTGCATTTAAAAAAAATGGAAATATATAAAAAGAAACATCATTAATTAAAACTTCAATAAAATTCAAATTCAGGATAATTTATTACTAAAATGAATAAAATTAATTTATAAATATAATTTCATTTTTGTAAAATTTTGAAATTGAATATAATTTTGAATTACTCAATCCATCAAAATAAAAATGATAAATTCAAACTTTTTAGAAAGATCAAAATTATGCACCCCTAAAAATAAATCAAATATTCATAAAAATAAAATCCATTGGCCTCAATAATTGTTTGGTTTAAAGTTTATGCAAGGGATGCCTTTGCATTAAGGCACAACTATATTATGCGTAAAAAGAGTCACCAAAATATGTCACTATGGGGGGTTAGGTCAGCATCCTAGTGCAAGTGCAAGTGATTCCCATTGTCTATGCTCAAAGATAACATTAGTGTTATATTATATAATCCATCAACTTCTATTTGAGGAGGCAATGATGAGTCTTAAAACATTGTTTTAGGGAGCAATGGTAAGTAATTTATATATATATATATATATATATATATATATATATATATATATATATATATATATATATGGAATCACAAGGATAATACATTTTGTCTACATGTTTTTTGTTGTTTTAGTGATGTAAAAGATATAATAACAATCAATTTCATGGAAAAAATATGGGATCATTCGATAACATCTTTAAGAAGTTGACACTTTTCAAAATAATTAATGCATGCATCAGGGTTTCTTCAATTAAAACACCAAATTAATAATAGGTGGTTCTCTAATTATAACTCTATTGTAAAATTGAAATCAAACATTAAAAATATTATTTCCACCTTTATATTAGGTTTTTTCCCCTTTCTCATAACCATATCAAAGTATTTCATAAGGATGTTTAAATTTAGTCTATGTTATATCAAATTTCACTAATATTTAATGGTTATTTCGATTTAACAATAAAATATTATAAATTAATAAAAATTTGAAATATTTATTTATATTACAAAATATATATAACTTAAATATAAAATACATAATTTAAATTGAGATATAAATTAAAAAATGAAATATGCAAATCTAGTTTGGACTTGTAATTATCTAGATGTATTTATGATATGAAACTAGCTAGACCAATATATGAACTATATTGCATCCAGAAATAATGTTTTATGTTATATTTGGATATGTTCCCACTAAGGTGGACATGGGTGCATTATGGCTTTATCTGTTAATTGAGTTTATGTCCTAGTTGATTGTACGATTGATTTTCTTGTGCATGCACCTACGACTATTTAAAAGGATGTGGTGTTAACCTGGGAGAGTTCATTTGATGTTTAGAATACTTGTAATATAAAAACCTTATTTCTTACACAAACCAAATATAAAATGAATATAAAGGTTGGAATCAGATAAAGGGAATAGCTGAGCTATTGTTAGAAAATCCTACTTAATTTGAGTGTTGTTTACATAGCCCAAAACTGCCTCGGGCTGATATAGTTCTCTCTCCTAAAATGAGTGTGCAAATATTTATATTTTCTATATAGATGCAACTATAAAATTGACCTGAATGTTTGAAAATGAATTCCCTTGACCTATAATAAATTAACTATATACATGTCCTATGATTGTTGGAATAAACCAAACTTGGAATTGAAAAGATAGTGCCCATTTTTATTAATGTTTAGTATAATTTTCAAGTGATTTCTAGATGTTTATTGAATGAACTTGATGTGCCTATACAGAGGAAAATTTTGAATATTTACATTAACTAGCATTGTTGAAATCACTAGATGGCCACTATGAAATTAGAAAATTTATTGTTGGATCATGAACAACAAGGATACATTAGTGGACAAGTTAGGGTTGTGACCCTTTTTGCCTAGTTTGCTCTTGTCCAATAAAGATCGAGAATGTTAGTATGTGTTTAGAAGGAACCTATAAGCACAGTAGGGATTATTGAATGATGTTTCTAGTAATGGTAAGATAGTAAATGAAATAATGACGGATTTAATATATATTTAAATTTAATGGAATGATGAATTGGTCAAGCAAGGTAAGGATGTCATGATTAAACATTATCAAGCACTTAATGATAAAATTTGAGTATCTACAAACACCTTTATAATGTATGCAAATATATTTCATGCTCAAAATAATTCTCAATCATAAAAAATGTTTGGAATTTTAATATTTCTATGAGATATAGATAAGGCTTAACCACATCAACAAGATTTGATCATGATACAATTCATCATATGTGTGTGTGTGTGTGTGTGTGTGTGTGTGTGTGTGTGTGTGTGTGTGTGTGTGTGTGTGTGTGTGTGTTCTCTAAGTGTCAAAGTCATGCAAGTTTTTCAATCAGTCCGTCTCAATTTAAAAGCCTTGTACAAGTTTAAGGCGAGCATCAAATGTTTTAAATAACATATATTGATCACCAATTAATTCAAGTGTATTCATGAATAAATCAAAATATAACATTGAAATAAATCCCAAAATAGTTTTGAAAGTAAAGGGCTCCAAACTCTAACATTTTCACAATATATCATGATTATTTAGTCACCTTATCCAATTAAGAAGAAAAACTCTAAAATGATGATTAAATGAACATCAACTTTTAAGCTCAAAATTCTCGATGACAATAAAACCAATGTTAAATTTAACATCGACATTTTTATTAACACCTCAAACTATACCACTCCAATACTACCCTTAACTCCATTGTAGTTTATTTCTATTGGCATGAATATTTTTACACATTAATTAAGGGAGTACACTTTATGATGATAAATAGTTATACCATCAAACTAATAGCTTTAAAAATTTATAATATTTTGTTAGTTTCTATGTTCAATTCCTTATCATACTCAAGCAGTTGAGTATTGACATTGTTATGATGTTGTGATTAATGAAGTTGCCCATTTTTCTAATAATATTTTGAAATAACCCCATTTTATTTTGAAATTATCTTTCAGAATACACAATGGAACACCAAAACTCCCCCACTACATAAAATTAATGCAATGAAATACATCTCAATAAACTCTACAAGAAGTAATAGCAACCCACAACTAGCATCCCAATTGTCCCAAATGGATAAGGATATGTTCAACCAGATTGGAATTGAGCACATCCAAGAATGTATGGTTATCCAATTGCTAAATAAGCCAATAAGATAAAATATAAGTGATATACATAAGCACAGGGTCCAAATGATTGAACATGAGGGTCCATCTCACTAACTTGCTTAGGCTAGTATTTTATATTGTGAGATCAGTGAGTGGAGATCTCAAATCCACTACTAAATCCAACATATCATAAGTTAAAGGATCCAAAACCTTTTGGGGAATCACCCAATCAAGGTTTACTCTTTGTCCTACCCTAATAATCGTCATACCATGATCTAATATTCTTTAGGAAGCATTATACCTTTGTTTCATTAATATATGAAGGCCACACAAATGGGATGTACTCCATGAAGAAGGAATGGTATTTATTTATATTATATGGGATATAAAATATTGAATTCAAGGTGGGACACATCACATAAGTGAACCCCCTTAATGAAAAATCATACAATTCGCAATGGGAAAATAATTAATCTCATGATACATGAATAACCAACCCTTAATCCAACCATAGGGGTCTACACCGAAATGTTGCTTACTTATCCATTAGTTAGCCTATCCTATTATTGTAAAAACATAGGTGTTTATGCCATCTAAATAGCATGTGTATGACCACACAAGAGTTCATTGGTTAAATAATCTTGGGCATTAATTTAGGTGTTATTAAGGAAAAGTATGATTTGGTAAATCATTTCCAAGGTACATTATTTAATCATATAACCAAGTTTTAATTTAAATGTTTCCATAACCTACGAACTCCCATCCTCATTCTGGGATTATTTATCAAACACGTGGATTATTCACATCTTAATAATCACAACACAAGGCATATCATAACATTTGTTGATAAGGTACACTTATGATTTTAATAATGCATATCGTCTAAAACTAGTGACTATCTATTCTCATGAAATCATTAATGACTAGATAACCAACTTTTCATTAATAAAAAATTACATTATAAACATCTGAATTTCTAGATTTTTAGAAAACATGTCATATATCTAAATCAATATAACACTATTAATGGTGTAGTCTATAATCTAGAATAAGACCCACATAAGAAGATCATTAATATAGATTAATTCATTATTTAAGTAATAGAAGTAAGCTCACCTAAAATGATACTATGACAAATAAACATTTATTACCACAATATCGTAATGAAAAAATATTGCTTTGAATCATCAAGAGACTATTTGCCTATACTATTTGCAACATGTTGTTTTTAGCCAAGATTATAAACCTGAAACCATGCACTTTTAAAACACCATAATAAAATTAACCTCAAGGGTTATGTATTTGATCACACAATAGGTTGTATACAAGTCTAAGGTTATTGAGTAAATATCAAGTCTAACACATTACTGAACATGTCCCAAAATAATAATATCTCTCATTAGAATTAGCTATCATCATGTTATTGTCATAAACAAAAAATGGGTCCACATGCTAAATAGGCATTCCATGCCATGAGAATGTCACCAAGTAATATTCATCACAAAGTCTATATAAATATATAGATAACTCCCACATTGAATTAAAACCTCTGAATATTTCCAGCATATCATAAGGCAACACCATCTTACTTTAATGTAATTCAAAGTTAAGGACATTATAGTTTTGGTTGTTCCAATAACAACATTTTTATTATTTTGTGCCTACTTAAAATCAATAAGCATATCACTTACTCATGTACATACAACAACATATAAGGATCAAATATCACATAATGCATGCTAAATACACTACTACTCATATGGTAATTAAAACCCAATATAATTGCATGTCAAAGGAATAGATACAATTTGTTAAATATATAAGAACCATACAACTATCATCAAGATTGCCTCCAATGTCTGTAACATATCCAATAATGTCTTTATTCTAACATAACAATACTACAAAACTACATAAGGTAATAAGATTAATCTACAATATAAAATGAGTAATCAACCATAATGTATCGGTCCAACATCATATGTCAATAGGCACGAGTGAGAAACAAGACATCATATGCAATCCAAGTGCAACAATGAAGAAGATGAACACTTCAAGAAGAACACCCCTCAAAACTAGTTCTATGAGCCAAACCATTGGTGGACCTTAGCACCCCAACCATCAACTTGGTGGAGAGTTTCAAAAACCAGGTTCTTGGGCAAGGTAAGAGGGATACACATAATATTGAGCCACCAGTAAGGACTTATAAAAATTGTCAACAATGATAAAGAAGTAATTTAATAAACATGAAACCATAACATTCTGCCAAAATAATTATCCTGAGCAATTCCCAAGCATACATTAGGTCTTTATAGAGGATGATTTACAATGTAAATCAAGGTCTATTATATCCAATCCATAAGATGGTAAGTCTAGTTGAGGTTCAATGATCAACCCAAGGGCTTATCTGAGCATGGAATAACTAAACATAAGGGTTTCCACCCACAATAGTCAAATTAACTCAAACAGGTCAAAAGAAAGAAAAATCATATCCATCGATAAAAGGATTTAAACTTATTTTTCACTTTAGAATATCTAAATGCATCTAACATTAAATTTCCTCAAATAATTTAGTAAAACCAAACTTGAATAATAAGAAATCCTCAATCAATAAATTTAGAACATAACAAATAGTAGACCAAGACTAGTAGCTACAACCAAATTAGTTTGAAGAAAGCCACACTCCCACATCAAAAGTAAAATAAGGGTTTACCAGTAGTATGAAAAAATCAACTTTATTATAAATCAACTTCAACTCCGAAGAGAGATATGCATAAAAATGGGTATGGTATTGAGTGGTAGCCAATGGATTCCAAAGCTCGAACTGAATCATGAAGCAGGAAAACACCAAAAAATTTGAGAGGTTATTCTCATTAACATAAGATACTTAGCATAACAAAATTAAATAAGATATTATGTTAGAGAAACATGAATATAACCACATAAATGGGGGGTGTCAAGCTCTGGATAATCTATCCATATTACATATGATAATGGAAAAATATTATAATGCACACACACCAAAATGATGAACCCAAATAAAAAGTAATGGTTAAAATATTAATTAAACCAATTTGAGGCCGTGTAAGTAATTTGGTTAATATTTAATCTCAAATAAAATACTCAAATTTAAGAAACCCCCGATTAAAATAGAAATCATTTTCCATTATGAATTAATTCTAATCATGGTAATGAACTTGTAGATTGCCATAAATAAAAACATGGCTGCCATCTCCAGCCGGCTGCTCTATGGTTCAACAGCTCCTCCACATTCAGACCATTTCCATTTTTGTTTTCACTCCCAAAAAAGACAAAATGCATCCAAAAGGGGATTCAACCCCTGTTCTACTCCCCAAAACAACACAAAATGCAGACCCTCTCTCTCTTGTCAGTCAACGCCACTCAGCTTCCCTTTCTCGTGGAGAAAAATAAAAGATTCAAACCACAATGCCATACATCAATTCGAGAGCAAAGACCCCATCTAAGCCATCATTTAGATATGGCATTAAAAGGAATGAAGTCTCCTTCATATTTCTATTTGTTTCTAAACCTGAGCATATACAGCGCATTCAAGTATTAATTGTTGATCAGGGGAGGGCAATACAATGTTTTCTCTATTTTAATATGCTTCCATCATAGGTGTTATATGCACCCTCCTACCAATTCTTACACCCAAAAATAGATGAGTATGCCATGCCCAACATACTCTGAAGATTATATGAGATATGAATCAACCGAAATGCAATACCCAAAAAGAAAACAATCATGAGTGTATAGAATAAGAATATGCCATGCTTTACAAAACCAAAAACCATAATGAAAATGCCCCCTGACTAGTCAACACATTCTTTCCCCATTCATCCCTTCTACACCTCCTACCTTCCCTCTGCCCCCATCATCCTCCTTCCAGTTACCATCCTCCTTCCATACTTTTATTCCTTACATCTTTTCTCATACCCATACCATTCACTATGCCTTCCCTTTTTTTCCCAAAACCATGCCCTAGCATGGTCAACACTACCCCCAACGTGTCCCCCAGCCAAGAAATAATATAAAATATAATAAGATAAAATAATAAAAATAATAACACTTCCTCTACCTGAGCAAGCACACCACTCCAAAAAAATTAATAGCTTGGTCAATAAATTCACAATTCCATTAAAACATAATAATGAAGGAATTCAATAAATAATAAAAGGGGTTAATCAAATCCATAAAATGGTTTTCAATAAAAGTATTAAAATAATAATAATAAAATAATAAAAATGGTAATAATATGTGAATCTATAAAATTGTTAAATAAATAATTATCAAAAATATAAATCAGAAATGAAATAATAATTGAATAAAATCTATAATTCAAATATTGATAAAATAAACAACAATTTTATTGAAAATATAATACAATAAAATCATTTTTTTAAATAATAATAAAAAAATCTTTAAATAAATATTGATAGTAAAATCTTTAAAATAATTAATCAATAAAATCATAAATTAATAAAGATAACAATAATAATAATAATAATAATAATAATAATAATAATAATAATAATAATAATAATAAAATCATAAATAAAACCATTGACCAGAATCAATAAACTATTAAAACAATAATATAACCATCAATTCATTTAAGCTAATGATAATTAATAAAAACATCAAAACTATATTAATCATCGAAATCTCAATATTGACTCGAAATATAAAAAATTGATAAATGATAATAATCAACAAATCCCTAAGTCGATCAAAGTTCACAGTAGTTAACATCCATAAAGGGAGGAGTTGCTTACATGTTTACTAAGGTCGAGGGATCCACTATGGTCTACTCATACCCAACAGTGAACCAGCTAAAAGACAAGCCACATTATCAATAACATCGCCAGAAAAAAGATCAACACATGTCCATGACACCTAAGGGGGATAACCCAAAACTCCAAAATGACCTCAAGTACACCAAAATAGACAGAGCAACAACTAGACCAAAATTTGGTAATTCTAAGATGGTAAACAAGAACAAAATATTCATGTTCAAAATAGGGCAAGATTAATAATGATGAAAAGCAATAGCACAATAAGACATAAACAATGGTGGCTCAATATCATGTAGTACATGTTAAACCTATCAGAGTGACCTTCTGACTACTCAATTACCTGTATGTATGCCCAAGATATCTAAACCCAATGTTGAGCTTAGCTCGTGGCTTAGTGCCTGCATCCACCAAATAAGACATCATATAAACCATAATTAATTTAGAACGAATCATTAATCATGAGTAATAAATCAATATAAACATCTATAGCTAAAAATAGACCCAGAGTCAGCCCTGATAATCATGACCCTAAGTATGCCCTATGGAGCACAATTAAAAGCTGCCAAAGTAACCAATGTCAATATGCATTAGTGAGACATGCTAAAGCTATAATATATAATAATTTAACTAAGTTCAAGTAGCATATATATAAAACAAGATAAAATGAATCTAGTGTAAACAATATACATATCAGGTATAATGAATCTAATGCGAGCATCAACCATGACATATCATATCACAACAGCTATTCAAGGTACATGCATCAAAACCATATGAAACAAAACCAACATCAACTGTCATCAGTCTAAATGAAAAATATGCTAAAGTAAGCCATAGTCTAGTATCTGTAAGGGGCCACAAAGTCAATTTGTGACATCCTCTCCTCCTTAAAGAGGAGACATATTGACAACTAAAAACATTTAAGTGCAAAGTTCTCATCAAAATTCTAACAAAACCAATCAATATTGTTGCATGACCTCTCTAAACATTGCAAGGTGGTAATGCCTTAACCATATTTTGTTAGTATTCCTATATGTTGTCATCAAGACAGTCACATTATCCAATACATAAAGGCCAATTAATGGTCTCCTTCTTGGATTCACATGTCCTTTACAACATTGAAAGGGAAAACAACACTTAAATAACACTATCATAGTAGAAAATTTTACCAAATATCTTAATTTGGTTAGAACCATTCCTCTCTCATGCCTTAAAAAGCCCACCAATAACATCAGAATCCATTAAAATTAGCTACAATAGGTTTATCGAACCCACAATGTCTACATCAGTCAACAAAAATTTTAAGGTAACAACTGTTAATTCTAATATAGAACTATTGCTATAACCATCCTAGTCATTTATGAAGGTGGTCATAAAGCATCATGAGCATACCATGTACCAAAACACATCAGCTAACACTTACCTTAATAAACTTCCCAGCAAGGGTACTAACAACACTCCCAAGTAGAAAAATAAAATTAAATAACCACAAGACAAAAAGTGATATCTAAACCAGATTAACAATCTGGATATACAACTTGACTAGGGCCAATGTCACTTGTCTCAACACACATAGACCTATAATATGATATCAACAATTATAAAATCATCTAATCTCATATATTGCAACTAGAATCTAAATAAAGAGTGAAAATATTCCACTAAAACATTATGCTACATGCATAATCCTAAGAGCATTTGTCATAAAAAGTTATGTTATAAGAGTGGCAATCCATATTGCTATGGTTACTCCACTACATCATCAACAATTCAAGGGTTAGTACAATATCTCATACCAACCACGCTGAACAACAGAAAAGTCATACTAGACATCACATCCAATCTAAAGGCTTATATCATGTTCTCCAACACACATGCGAGCTTGCACAATGGTCTAGGGATACCAATCCTACCATCCAAAAATATCCATCTGAGGGTATCACCCAACTTTCATCACTTTATCTAAGAGTCAAGTGGGTACCTAAGATTTTAAATATCACTTGATCAAGGCTTAGTGTTACTCTATCCAAGCACAAAATCAGCATACATTCCAGTAATGCTTCTAAAACAAAACAGAAATATTCATCTCAGAATATTTCTAATAGGTATAAAAATAACAATACTTTAATCAAAGCATGGTTGCACTTATAAGACAACACATGCATGCATTTTAACAAGTACCACCTTATCAATTTGCATAAATATCCAAGTCATAGGACCAATTAGTGAGTCACAAGGGAAAAACAATAAAACTTCACAATGGTTATTTTTACCACAATCATCAATAGGCGAATAAAAGAAAACTAAGTCCATAAACTGACCATTATGCACTAAAATTCTATGTCCAACTCATAGCACACATGGTGCACACTTTGAATGAATCAGATGGCTACTTGTTCAAAGGATAAAAATGGATTTTCAACCCATGAGAGACTTTATTTCTTGTTCTATACCCCATCAAAAATCATTATAGATGTAGTGCTTCTCTACCTTCAACTTCATACTTGCACAAATACTCAATGCTAGAGTAGTGATGTGGGATCACACCACATAACAAACATTATACCTTGGAAAATTATAATCAATAAAAGTGGGTTTCAAGAGGGAAAACACATCACACTAGTAGAGTATGACCACATACCAATATATTTTAACAACATGAATCACATTTATTCCAAAAAATGTTCACAAAATATTCATGCAATAATTTTTAAAAATAGATCAACGTAAGGTTCACATGATTGATTTCAAATGTGAGAGATCACTTACATAAGTAATTTACCCTCATTCACGTGTTCCACCATTTACAACATACAACCATGTATGTGAAACTCTCATGCAATAATGTTGATATCAAGAAGGAAAATGATACTCACAAGGTTATTACATACACATAGGGTGTAAAAGATACCAATTTACATGATTTGACATAATCAATGAAATGTAAAAGTCCACACAACAAGGTTGGTATCAAAACAAGTATGTGAAAGTCCACAAGGTCAACCATATGCACAAGTATAATAAAGACATAAATTTACATGATTTAGCAAAAACAATGAAAAGTAATAATTATACAACACATAACAGTTAATATACAAGGAGGAGCCACATGAAAATAGATCATACATAAATGACTCAGGAATTCAATAATTATTCCAAGGTACTTTCACATTATGATGAATAACACACATGGTAGT
Organism: Torreya grandis; assembly: GCA_037957365.1. Lineage (NCBI taxonomy): Eukaryota > Viridiplantae > Streptophyta > Pinopsida > Cupressales > Taxaceae > Torreya > Torreya grandis. Next base: position 119,484 of record JARHVA010009511.1, on the reverse strand, counting down.
GAAGCACAAGGGTCCATGACTCACATTGGCTCACGCGATGTATAGATGTCATCCAAATGACACCAAATAACCAACATAAAATACACATAATCAGTCTTAGGGATCTCAAATCATGATCATCTTCATTTTAGGAAGGTTATGCTACAACAAGGCCTAAAATCTATCTCCATGGGTTCCAAAAAATTTACCAATAGTGTTTGTATGTCATGGATAGATTGCTCACGCTAATCGATAATAATAAGAGATCCCCAAAACTCTCTAACTTGCCCAAGAAAATCAGTCACACTCACCTGCTAGACCCTCCAAGCTCAAGCCACACCCTTGGACCTCCTAAGATATTATACCTCAACATCATTGGATAGTTCAACCATGCAAGCTATCAATGGCCACTAAAACATTATCTAATGATTCCAACAATAAGATTACATCACCTATTTTTCTACTTGACCTAATCCAATAAGTCAAAGGTTAAATAGTAATGTTTGATTTAATGCAACATCACTTTTGGGAAAGGGTGGACGTAGCCAAGGCATGAGAAGAATGCTAAAACACTAATGTGGGAGCTACAGTTTCCCACAATCAACAAGTTCAACTAAACTCACAATAAACATCCTCATGAAAGTAAGGCATATTTATATCACAATAGACATCCCATGAGTATTAAAACATAGCCAAGTTTTCAAATAAGCATCCCCATGAATGCATAACTCAGCTAGAATTAAATAAACCTCCCTATGAACAACACATTCATGGTCAACATGACAACCTCATAGAAAATAACCTATCCATGATCAAATAAACATCACCGATGTGAACATATCTATGTTCAAAACATCATCATAAATGCAAAATAGGAAATAAACATCATCACACGCTTATTTATTTTCAGACCTTTGGAGTTATGAAGCCACATGCTTCTCTATCTAACTCAAAGGAGAGAAAAATATATAAATAAGATTAAGCTCTTTCTACAGCTCACTATGCTCCCTAATAAGTGGATATCCTAAGCCTCACTAATTCACCCAAATAAATTTGACACCCTCACCCTACATAGCTCTCCATGTTTGAGCTAAACCCTTGGTCTTCTCAAGGTCAGGATGTTCTAAACATCCACTGATGACTCACCCATATAAGTCGACAATAGATACCGAACATCATTTCCTCAATTTTAAGGCAAAGTGATGATCACTAGTCTTCTATTAACTTACACATACAAGTCAATAGTTGACTAGTGGTGCTTGTCCCAATACAACCAATGAGGGAAGGGTTGACCCAATCAAAGCTATGAGTGAGAATCACAATATTACCTGTAAAACTTTATCAATTTTGACACATACACCCATATACATTCCATAATATAGGAACTTTACATCACTTTAGGCTTGCATAAACAAAACACTAATCAACTCATCCAAGAGTTTAGGTGACTTTATAAGAGTCACCACATGACCTAATCAAGTATATAAGACATATATTAGTCTATACAACGCATATAACTCCATCCTTGGTTTAGCATACACACAAATATGCAAGGTTTTAATGCAGTCTTAGAAAGACAAAAAAGACATATAGGTGGCATTCACCCATCATAAGGCATACACATACATGCTAGTAAAAATAGGCCTTTATAAGGGTTATGTACATCTACACTAAGCATATTTACATCCACCTAAAGTACATTATGTAAACACAAGCCCTTATAAAGGTATGTACAACCACACAAAATCTCAACCAGTTTTTCAAGAATACGCTAAAAATTATCTTAACTTGTCAAAAATTCATTCTAAACTCCTAAGCACATGCTCTGATACAAGATAAAAAAGCACATTTTAAAATTAACTTATTTTCATCCAAGATTATAAACTTGAAACCATGCACTCATAAAACACCATAATAAAATTAACCTCAAGGGTTATGCATTTGAAACAATAATTTTTATACTTGTCTAAGGTTACTAAGTTAAGCCCAAGTTTAACACATTACCGAACACATCCCAAAATAATAATATCTCTCATTACAATTAGCTATCATCATGCTATTATCTTAAATAATAGATAGGTCCACATACTAAATAGGTTTTCCATGTCATGAGAACATCACCAAGTAATATTCATCACAAAGTCTATATAAAATTATACATAACTCCTACACTAAATTAAAACCTCTAAATATTTTCAGCATACCCTAAGGTAACACCATCGTAATTCCATGTAATTCAAGGTTAAGGACATTATAGTTTCATTTATTTCAATAATAAATTTTCACTATTTTGTGACTATTTAAAATCAATGAGTATATCTCTTAATCATGTACATACAACAACATATAAGGATCAAATACCACATAATGCATGTTAAATACACTACTACTCATATGGTAATTAGATCCCAATATAAATGCATGCTAAAAGAGTAAATATAGTTGGTTAAATATATAAGAACCAAACAATATCATCATGATTGCCTCAAATATATACAACATATCTAATAATGTCCTTATTCTAATATAACAATATTACAAAACTACATAAGGTAATAAGATGAATTTACAACATAAAATGAGTAATCAACCATAATATATTATTCCAATATCATATTTCAATAGACAAGGGTGAGAGATAAGCTGTCATATGTAGTCCAAGTGCAATAATGAAGAAGACAAACACTACAAAGAGGACACCCCTCAAAACCAAACCTATGAGTCCAACCATTGGTGGCCCTTACCACCCCAACCACCAGTTTGGTGGAGAGTTTTGGCAACCAGGTACTTAGGTGAGGTAAGAGGTATACACATAATACTGAGCCATCAGTAAGGAATTATAAAAACCATCAACATTGACAAAGAAGTAATGTAGTAAACATAAAACCATAATGTTCAGCCAAACCAATTGGCCTAAGTAATGCCCAAGACATACATTGGGTATTTATAGAGGATGATTTAAATTGTAAATTAGGGTTTGTTATATCCAATCCATAAGACGGTAGGTATATCCAATGTCCAATGCTCATCTCAAGGGCTTATCCAAGCATGGAATAATTAAACACAAGGGTTTTCACCCACAATAGTCAAATTAACTCAAACGAGTCAAAATAAATAAAAACCATATCCATCAATAATAAGATTTAAATTTGTTTTTAGCTTTAGAATATCTAGGTGTAGACAAAATTAAATTCTCTCAAGTAATTTAGTAAAACTAAACCTGAATAATGAGAAATCCTCAATCAAATAACTCGGAGTATAATAAATAGCAAACCAAGACTAATAACTATAACCAAATCGGTTTGAGGAAATCCACACTCTCACATTAGGAGTAAAACATGGGTTTACCAATAGTATGAATAAATCAAATTTATTATAAATCAACATCAAATTTGGATAGGGATATGCATAGCAATGGGTATGGCTTTGAGTGGCAGCAAAGGGATTCCAAACCCTGAATTGAATCATGAAGCAGGAAGACACCAAACTTTTTGAGAGGTTATTCTCATTTACATAAGATACTTAGCATAACAAAATTAAATAGGATATCATGTAAGAGAAGCATAAATATAGCCACATAAGTGGGGGTGTGTCAAGCTCTAGATAATCTATCTACATTACATATGATAATGGAAAAATAGTATAATGTACATAAGCCATAATGATGAACCCATATGGAGCACAATGGTTAAAATATTAATTAAATCAATTTGGGGTAGTGTAAGTAATTTGGTTAATATTTAATTTCAAATAAAATACTCAAATTTTAAGAAATCCTTGATTAAAAGAGAAATAATTTTCTATTATGAATTAATTTTAATCATACTAGGAAAGTTGTAGATTGACATGGATAAAAACATTATTGTCCTCTTTAGTGGGCTTCTCTATGGTTCAACAACTCCTCCATAGTCTCCAATGCAAGTAAATAAATTTAAAACCCCATGTCCAGACCATTTCCATTTTTGTTTTCACTCCCAACAAAAAAAAATACAACCAAAAGGGGGGTTCGACCCTTGTTCTACTCCCCAAAACAACACAAAATGCAGTCAATGCCACTCAGCTTCCCTTTATCACAAAAAAAAAAAGAGATCTGAACCACAATGCCATATAAAAATCTAAGAGAAAAGACCCCATTAGATCCATCATTTAGATCTAACATTAAAAGGAACAAAGTCTCCATATTTCTATTTGTTTCTAAACCTGAGCATATACAATGCATTCAAGTATTAATTGTTGATCAGGGGAGGGTAATACAATGTTTTCTCTATTTTAATATGCTTCCAACATAGGCATTGGATGCACCCTCATACCAATTCCTATTCCCAACAATAGATGATTACACCATGCCCAATATATTACGTAGATTATATGAGATCCGAACCAACCAAAATGCAATACCCAAAAAGGAAATAGTCATAAGTGTGTAGCAGATGAATATGTCAAACAAATTGTCTAAAGGAATTACTTCAATAAAATTGCCTAAACAATAATCCTGACCTAAATGGATCCCCATGACGTGCCAGAGGACGTCAAATTTCATGCAGCCAATTAGCCATTGGGATTCAAAGGCATGACGTGCCACATGATGTCAAATTCAGGGTGGCCAACTAACTGTTGAGGTACAACTTGGTGACATGCCATAGGACATCAAATATTATGACCAAAGTCTTCAAGCAAGAAGTGAAGTCACTGGGAAAACCTAAATGACTCTGTAGTGCAAATTAGGTTTCCCAACATGCTTGACTTATGACTTTTATAAGTAGAAGCAATCAAAGAACCTAAAGGAGTAAGCAAGGAGTAAAACCATTCAAAAAACCTGAAAGGGTCTTAAGTAAATCAAAGACAGGTTTTGAAAATAGATTTTGAATTTTATAAGTAAAAACAATCAAAAAACTTGAAAGAGAAAGAATAGTGCAAATCGGGTTTCCCAACATGCTTGACTTATAGGTTTTATAAGTAAAGCCATTCAAAAGGCTTGAATGGGTCTGCATTGTAAAACATGAAAGCTTTCAAGAAGAATCTAAGGTTTGTAGTAGGGATCTAAGCCATTTCTTATGGAGGGCCATCTCACCATTAGTTTTTCAGTGATCCTGGTCATTTCAAAAGGGTAAATCAAAGAGAAGAACAAACTCCAACTGAATGAGAGAATAGTTGGAATCAGTTTCACCAGGATAGCGACGATAAACCATTTTAGAGACTTATATTTTGGCACCCAAGAGCTCTATCTTCTCTCCCTCTTTTACTATAAATAAGACCCTTGGGCTCTTTTTTTATCATCCACAGATAGTACGGTGAATCCCTATTGGAATGTTCTGCCATTTTATTGCTTTTAAGAAAAGAAACATAAGTCTATTTTCTTTTCAAGTTTTGAGCATGCAAGAGACACAAAGTGATAACAAGTGATTTTTTATCCTTCTATTCTCTATCCTTCATTCTTTTGAGCAAAGAGTTGATCCAACAAGTTATGTAGAGTGCATTCTAGCTGAATGAGATTTTGCACATGTGTAACCCTTTTCTAGACTATACAAGTTATCTTTCCACTTACTTACCTTGTGTGATCTCATTCATTTTGTCTCTACATTAAAATACTTATGTTGGAATCTTCTAGAGCTTGAGGTATAGACTATATTCTGTTATGTTGTGCATAAGTATAGGGCATACATGTGGATACTAATTCTTGGTGTATCATCATTTTATACTAGGCTTTTCACTTATGCAAACTTCTAACTCTTTTCACTCATACAAACTGGTTTAGTAGTTTTATTGCACAAAAATCAATACAGGGAACTAGCCCTTCCAACATAGAGGTTCATTTCCACTTATAGGCACACTCATAGGCCTAGAAATGTCCCAACATTGCCTAAATCTAGAGGAGACCTAAACAACCCTCTTCTAAGGTGCAAGATTTAGAGACAACAGTTCTGGACTGTCTGGTAGGACCCAAATTATTGCTAAGTCAAGGTAAATACTAGTCTTGATAGGCCTAAAGTAGTATAAATACCCCTAACACAGTATTTGACAACTCTAAAAGGGTGTGAATCCCTAGTTCTAGACCAAGTTTTATACATTATCCTACATGGTCCTCATAAGGTCCTTAAGATTTTTTGACCAAGCCCCTTTAGCTAAAGCTCTTCCTTAAGAGAAACACCTTGAACCACTCTTAGCCCTACTAAATCCTTAGCAAGGATGTTTTGAGGAAGAAGCAGAAGAGGTTGAAGATGTTCAAGGAGAGGAAGAAGTTGAAGAAAAAGAAGAAATAGAGGATCAAAGGGAAATAAGAGAAATGGGAAAAGGGGAGAGATAGATAGACTGTAACCCTTCCCTACTTTTAATACTCAAAACCCAATAGAGCTTCCTGCATATGTCCCCATCCCTCCAAATACTACCAAAAATATTCCTAGTTTCAACGGGGAGGGTCCTATTACCCCATTTGAACATATTAGAGACATCTCTAGTTTTTGTCATTTTCATAATGTTACTAGATCCAACATAGCCATTAGGTTGCTTGCTATGTCTTTAAAAGGAAAAGCACTTGACTGGTATATAATGTTGGAGGGGGGTTACATTATAAGTTGGGTTGGTTTTTGAGACCTATTGGTGATAAGATTAAAAAATAAGAGTGATCATGCTTCCCTAATACATTAGCTCAATGTAATAAGAAGAGGTCCAAATAAATCTATAGGAGATTTCAATGAGAGATTTCAAAGAACATGGTATAGGCTGCCACCAATCATGAGACCTCCTCTTAACTTTATGTTCCTAACATACCTCAAAGGGATTGGTACTGATGTTGCTATTATGTTGCAGTAAATGGGAGGATTCACTCTTTCAGGTGCATATGAGCTAGCAATTGAGGCTGAGAATAGCTTGATTCAGGCTATAAGACTCCCTCTAAGAGTTTTCATGACTTTACTATCCCACAATTCAGTTGAAGCTCCAAGCATGTCACAAGTTTCCAATGCCAATGTGAAGCCAAGAGCCTTTCCTAAGAAGGTGGATAATAGTGTGGACAAGGATGAATAAATCAGATCGTTGAGAGCTCAACTCAAGCAAGATTAATATCAAGAAAGTGCTCCTCCTAATGCACAATACTATCCTCAATAAGGATATAGATCTCTATTCCAATACAATTATCAAGGGAGAGGACAAAATCAAAAAGGTTACAGTAGGTAGCCAATGCATATAATCCAAATTCTACTCCTCCTATAAAAGTTGTTCCAATTCATGAAAATCTAGTGCAAGGAGAAGATCATGTGGACCAATGGGGGTAGCTTCAAGGTTAGTTTACACATGATGATAGAGGAACCATCTACGATTTGACTACACAAGAGGAATCTACTCCTTACATGACAATAGAAGAAGCATGTCCCATCCAAAGGGATAGTCCTGGAGAAGGTAGTAGCCCAAGTGTAGGAATGATGAATTTTTAAATAAAATATGATTTTGTGTTGACTCAAGGCATGTCAATTGCAGCGAATACAAGGGCCAAGAAGAGAGCATTAGGAGAAGGCCATGAGCCATGAATAGTTCCAAGTGATGCCTCTCCAAGGCCACAAAAGTGCCAATCAAAGTGTTGCACCTTTTAAAAGCCATATTCCTCAACAAAATCAAAATGTAAATGTAGCTGCCAAGATTGCAACACAATAGACTACTTCACAAGATGGCTAGAGGCTGTTGCTTTGAAAGAAGCAAATGAAAATGCCATCTTGGAGTTTTATGACAACATTATAACAAGGTTTGGAGCTCTTCATGTCGTCATCTTAGATAATGCACTTGCTTTTATAAGTGCTAAAACTTTTGATTGGAAAACAAAAAGTGGAGTTCATTTGAGTAACTCATCCAATTACTACCCTCAACGTAATGGATTCGCTGAGTCTACCAACAAGAACCTCATCAAGATCATCAAGAGGACATTGGAAACCAATCAAAGAGCATGGCATAGCAAGCTGAAGACAACCTTATGGGTAGACAAAATCACTCCTAAGAAGTCAATTGGTAATTATCCCTTTATACTTGTCTATGTGAGAGAAGCTAGGTTGTCCATATCATAAGAGTTCCAAAGGATAAGTAGGGGATCCTTACATGAGTTGACCTCATAGAAGCATGTACATACAAATGAGCAATTTGATATTGTATAGTGATAAGTAGGGGATCCAAAGGATATTGAGGAAGATGATATGAAATTGGACAAGATTTGATACAATATAAAAGTGTTAAATACCCAATAAGTTGCCTTCAATAGTCTATACAAGCAAAAAAGGTCGACTTACAGGTTATAGACCTGTAGATCCTCATTTTAGACAAAAGACATTTGTTCATACAAGGAAGAGTATGTGAAAAAAATATGAATAATAATAGGTATTAAATAAGGAACAAACCAATGCAATACATAAGATATCTAAGAGTCATAAAAGGGTTGAGGTGACTACTGTCATAGTCACTAATTGAGTTCATAATCATAGGCATTTATAAATAGGTCTGTGTATGGAGAAAAGAAAGTAAAAGTTTGAAGATCATATAAAAGGCTAATATCCCAAGGTAGTGAGAAGTAAATTTCAATGAAATTTAGTTACTTTCAATTTTTCAATGATATAGTTGATAAGACCAATTTCTAAATCTCATGTTCAAACTCTTTTCCAATCATCACCTAGAGTTATATATGTACATACATATGAAAGAGGGTGTATGATTGTTAGAATGAAAGGTATTGAGAGTGTCAAATAAGGGTTATAAACTCTCAAAATATAAAAAAAATTAATGAATTTTATTTGTGTTTTCTATTGAGACCCTAAAACTAAAAATGCAATCAAACTACAATCACTACCTATAGGACCACGTGACTAATTTAAGCTACAATTGGCCCTAAAATTGAAGAAAAGATGTATTAAACATAGTGAGGTTGGAATAAAAGTGGATAAACAAGTTAAAAATATAATTTTAGTTCTAGGTAACTTAAAGAGGATTAGATCAAGTGACCCAAATAAGACTCACTAAAACCCTACATACTCACAGTCAATGTGCCTCCTACAAGCTTGCTTAGAGTGAGGGTGCATATGTGGTAAGTTTTAAAAGAGATATAAGAGAAGTTAATTCACTTTAAATTGATTAAATATTGATAATATGACCTCATCAAATCATCATAGTCAGTGAAAAATGGTGGAAATGTTGAAAGGCCTTTTTAGGCTTGGTAAGCCTAAGACTACTAGAGAGACCTATATACACAGTCATTTGAAAAGTATTTTGTTGAGTGCAAGGTGAATAATTCAAGGAATTATTAAGTATATAATGTTATCATAGACACTACAAGATCATTTATATTCATTAGTATACAAGGAAAGTGGCATTTATGCCTATAAGACCTCCTTGAGCCCTCTAGGTGTATGACTGAAGTCCAAAACTAAGATTTATCTTGCTTGGTATGACCTAAATATCTTACATATGGGACCCATTGGATTTTAAATGTTATAAATAGGTACCCACACTTCAATATTATGGTATTGGTTATTGGATTGGATCCCTGACATTTATGAACAATGGCTAAGATGGCAGAGCACTCTCCAATGGCCTAGTTGTAACCCAAGAGGCACTTTCACAAGCTTGAATATATATGGATAGGATGAATGGAAACCTAATTAATTATGTATAGTTTAGGGTGATATTATAATTTAAATGTGTGTCATTGGTTTAGGATTTGAGGACCTAGAGTTTATGAATAATCATTAATAATTCAGACAGGTCTAAACCCTCCTAAAACCCTAATAAGGACCTAATGTGGAAGATTGGCCTCAAAATTACATGAAAATAATTTAATTAATTTTTAAAACTAATAAAAAACATTTATAACTCCAATTAGGTTCTCACCATGTGCTTTTCTTGGACCTGCAACTATACAGACTGCATTTAATGCCATGTTTAGCAGGGTTTTAAAGTATTTTTTAGGGTTTTAAGAAAGTGAATAGATGAAAAATATGGGGGAGGATTATTTGTAATTTTTAATACCTATTAAATTCCAAAAATACATACAATACACCATGAATGTGATCTTACAAGTCTAGTTTTTTAAGACAGTTTGAAACAGATTTGAAAAAAGACTAGTTTCTTGGATCATTTCATGGTTCTCATACCTACACAAGGTATTAGAACCTAAAATTTTGCATGTAATTTGGATATATTATAGGTAAATTTAATCTCAAATATTTTTTTGGTTTAAAATGTGTGGGAGAGTTTTGGAGAAGAAACTCAATATTCTAGGCATGGAGGCCTAATTGAGGCCCTAATTAAGGAAAGAGAATAGTAGGAAAAGGAAACTTCCACTTGGTTTCAAGTCATGAAACTTGGAATGGAGATGTAAGGGGATACTAGGTACTCAAATATATGTCCATTTTTTAAATATTGTACATACATTATTCTACATAATCAGGTTTATAGGTTTTTAGGGCTACAAGGATTTGAAGGCTAATGAAAGCTTAAGGTGCAAGATGGAGCCTTGGGGGTTGTCTCATAAACCCAAAATAACTGATTGATGTGTGAAAAGGTATTATAATTCCTTTAATTTAGAAATAGAGTGTGCCTTGATGAAGTTGAAATCAAGTTTTGAGCCATTTAGACAAGACTAGGCATAGTAGACCAAGGGGTTTCATGACACCTAAGGAGTTGGGTGATGATTGCCATTGAAATGTCAGAGAAAAAGAGTTTAGAAATATATGATAGGTTTAAAATAGGATTTATGAAGGCATTTCATGGTGAGATAATGATGATAAAGATCATTTGTCACTCTACACATGCAAAGAAGGGTAGTTTTGAAGAGCAAGTGCAAGGTGTCAAACCAAATTTAAAACTCTTATGCCATTTGAGAGGTGAAGAATATTCAGAGGAGAAACACATGTCCTTAGATACCTTTTAGAAATTTGTAAATCTCCCTCTTCTACATGCCTCTGTCTCTCTCTTACCCATTTCTCTATATAATCTGCCTCTTTTGGTATGATATGACATCCATGGATTGGTATGAAGAATCCATACTAAACTGAATAATAATTTTTCCATTGTAATAAAAATTTCAATCTGGTTTTAGTTTCTCAAATTCTTGCATAAGTGTGTGAATTAGTCTATTTTTAGATGACAAGTGATATTTTCTTGCATTCATCTCACTCTATCATGTTTTATGTGATTAATCTACATTCTAGTAGGCCATATGATGTGTAACTAGTTTCTTTATGTGTCTTTAAGTATGAAGAAGACTACTAGTGTCTATTATCAAACCTACTATTCATATACCTTGAGAAATACATTTCATTCTACCTTCATGTTGAAACATTTTTATTAGGAAAACCTTGATTTTTGAGATCAGTTTTATAAGTTGTCTTCCATAGTGCAAGTTCAAGTAGGATTGTGGAGTTTATCTTGGTGCATCAACTCTATTATATTAGTTTTTAATCTCATTATATCCCTTTTAATTTAAATCAAGCAGGTTAGTGGTTAGTTGTAGTCATTGTGCATGGGAGCTAGCCCATAATATAAAGATTCACCTCTAAGAATTATCACCCACAATAGTTGAGGTGTTTCAATGTTATCCTAAATTTAAGGAGGTTGGAGTATCTCTCCTTAAGTGAAAATTTGGGTGATAATAGTTTTGGCATGCCCAGTTGGACCTCATGGTCCAAGAATTTTTTAAAGGTGGATGTTAATCTTGACAAATCTTAAGTTGTAAATCTTCCTTTATGTAGTATTTGGTGACTCTATAGTTATTGACCCTTTGTTGCAGACTAGTGGCTCATTTTCATGCCTAAGGTAAGGAAAAGATCTTATACTAAAGGCATTCCATTTTAATTTTTAGATCTACCTTACTATTTAGTTAGATCAAAGAGGTTTATTAACACCCATGCATATTTAAATAAGTCTTATGCTACTCACATTCCTACTAGGAGACTCTTTTTAGGTCCAATTTGCAATGGGACTACCCAAGGAACCTTTTTTTTGTTGCTTTCAATGGCCATAGTATTTTATCACTTTATCATTATGATGGCATTCCTATGTCAGCCCTCAAAAGTGTCTTCTTACATAGGATAAACTACTATTACTCCTATTGAACACATAAGAAACATTTCCAAGTTTTGCAACATACATAGCATCACTAAAGAGAATATTAACATTAGGTTGTTGGTTATTTATTTCAAGGAGAAGGCCCTTGACTGGTATGGTACTTTGGGTCCCAAATCTATCACTACATGGGATGAATTGGGTGACTCTTTGAGGAATAAATTTGAAGAAAAATTTGATCACTTATCCTTGATCGAGCAACTAACTACCATAAAGAGATCACCTCAAGAGGCCATACAAGATTCCAAAATATGTAGGATAGGATCCAAATCTTGGTAAGGCCTAGTGCACATCATGCTTTGCTTTACTATTTCAAAGCTTTCAATAGTGATATATCCATGATGATTCAATCAATGGGATGGGATACTCTACCTAATGTCTATGAAACTAATATAAGGGTTGAGAATTGCATTATACAAGATGGGAAGATATCTCCTAGACCACCCATGCCTCTATTTCCTTATGTGAAAATTATTATGCCAACTCTTACTCCCATCCCCACACCCAAGCACAAGCAAGATGCCTCTAATCATCCAAGAAAGCTAAAATATGAAGATCTAATTAAGACACTTAGATAAGAGAACCAAACCCTCAAGAGGAAATAACAAAAACAATAATGGAGCTTTATTCAAGATCCTTACTAACCCTATTAGTCTTATCAAGCTCCTAAACCACCTTTTCAAGGACACTATCAAGGACAAGGGCAACTAACTCAAGTGAAGCAATACAATGGTCAAAATCAAAATTATCCTTCTACTTTAAAATCACTTATACCTATCTAAAACAATATTGTATAAGATAATGGAGAGAAACCTTCATGGGACCAACCTCATCACCCATATACTTATGAAAATGAGAAATTCAATCAAGTTTATATGGCATAATGGGTAACAATGCTTTCTATGACTCAAGAAGATATGTCTAGTAGACCAAAAATATATGGAGAAGATGCTCAATTTTAAGCTATCTTGATGAACTAATTTCAAGGAGACTCTGTATAGTCAACTACCCAGGGAACTTAAACATAGGATCAAATTCTATAGCTGCAAACACAAGGTCAAAGAAGAGAGTGGTTGAATAAGTACAAGGGACAAGTGGTGGTCCAAACATGAAATCTTAAGAATCTCAAGTAGTAGGTGTATCAAATATAGTCCCTATGGCTCAGGTAAATCAAATATTTTGGAATGTTAAATCTCCTTCTATGCCTCTTCTCATGTATCAAGTGACACAAGGTAGTGGTAGTGCTATAGATCCTAGAGGACATGATAAGTTTGAAATTTCCCCTATGAATATTTTTGATAATATGAATAAGGTTCATGTAAGAATCCCAATGTGGGTTATATTGTCTAATCCTGGACAAAGAGACCTGCTCCAAAATGAGTTCTCTAATCTCATTGTATCACCTTGGTAACCTAGTGAGAGAGGGGCAATTTTATCAAATAAATTAAATCCTAAAGATGGGCAGCCAACCAAAACTTAATGGAAATATAAACCTCCTCCATTTCACCTCTCTATCATAATCAGAGACTCATTAGTCCATAATTGTTTGATTTATAGTGAAGTAAGCACATCAGTCCTACCCAAATAATTACCTGACAATTTAAATTTGAAATATGAGTCATGCTCCAAAGGGGTATTAAAACTAGATGGATCAACTACCAAAATAGTTGACATCATCAAAGGTTTGTATCTCACCCTTCATGCTTGTCCTACCTTATTTATCTCTCAATATGTTGTGGTTGTGGATGTGCCACCTCATTTTTCCCTTTGCTTGGAAAGGGACTTTAATACAAAGATAGGGGATACTTGACTTCAGACTCATTCTATATGGCATTTAGTACCAAATATGGTGCTAATGTTTCTATCAAGGCTGAACCTTTAGCTAAAGTTCATGTTGAGCCCTATGTGCTAAACACATCAAATATGAACTTCATTATCAATGAGTAGGGAGACCATCTTAATGACCAAGAATATTTAACACCTCTTGATGGCATAATTGATCTCTATATTCATGAGTAGGGAGATAATCATTATGGGTTTGATCCATAAAAACTCATTGAAGATATAGGTATGGGAACATATCTCATTCATGAATAATGTGGTGAATTACCTTAGGTAAATTATGATGATGTTCTTCAATAAACTACATGAGGCAATTATTTTTGCATAAGGATGATGATAATGATGTTCCAAGTGTGTTAGAGCATGGTAGTCAAAAGGAAGATGCAGTTTAGCCTACCAAAGAAGAAGAGATTCATGAGTATGATACTCAAGAATGATATGATGATATGTGGTAGCAATATCATACCATAATTTAGGAGTTTGAAGAAGTAAGTGGGCTTTCTCTTCATCAAAAGAGACATGGGCTTAATGATGAGGTCAATGATGGACCTAATGAGCAAAAAGAAGAGTTTGAAATCCTTATCATGCAGAAGGCAATATGGAGGAATGCAATCAAGTTAAGGTAGAATTTTGGGAGAATGAGGAATAACATAGACATCAAGTTGAAATTTATTTACTTGAAGATGTGTTTGGAAATCAAGAAGGAAAGCTTGATGTCTCTGAAAACCTACCACGTCATGGTTCAAATGAAGGTCAAGTTGGGAAGATTTTCATGATTCCTAAAGAGAAGATTGAGAAGTGCCAAGTGAGTATAAAAGAGACTAAGTAAGATAAAATGTCAAGAAATCCTAAAGGATAGTTAAAGGGATCATTCAAAGGAGTCTCAAGTGATGCAATTGTAGCTAACAGAGGTTTCAAGAATGGTAAGTCATTTGATCACCCTTCATAATCAAGTTTTCATTAGTAAACATTCATCATATGATGATTTGTTCTCATGGAGTAGAAATGACTCTATAAACATTTTTTTTATCATGGTTGACTTCAAGGAGCAGTCTCATCAACTCAAACATGTTTTAAGGTCTTATATATAATAGGTTAGTTGTGTTTTTTTACCATAAGTTCTTGGCATATTGTTTGTGTGAGGTTTTTATTATGTGGTTTTACCTAAATGGCTTTGGCCTAGTGTGTTATTCTTGTTGTGTGGTTTGGTGTGAGTTTGAGTCTTCAATAGGCATGTCAATTTCAATCTAAAGCATAGGAGTTACTCCATTTTCCAATGGGATGATAAGGCCATTGATCTATTAGGATTGCAGGCATGTTACCCCTATGAATTGCTAATTTATTAAACAATTTCAACCCCTAAATCAAAATGGTCAACCCCTATAAGTTGAAAAACTTTCATAGGGTTATTCAAGATTGTATATAGTTGTAATGGTCTTGTAATTGTTTTCATATGGTTATATTAGTCATTGATTAGATTGTTTAAGTTTAGGTATCTTGTGTACTTGTATAGTCTTAAGGGTCATTCTTGACTTAACATGTTTTTCATGTGTGTTTAAGGTCTATTATTGGGATGAGTATTTAAATAATGTTATATGTCTTGAAAGTTATATATTCATGACTTAACCTTTTATCATGTTGTTATACATCCAAAAAGTCTCAAGTCACCTTTCTAGGCCAAAATGGATGAATTGCACATACCACTCTCAAATACAAACGTTTAAATGAGTGTCATAACATACCTAATGTCATATAAGGGTAAGATAATATTTAAGGTCAGAAGACACTTCCAGACCAATGTCCAAATTGAGATAAATACTCCTTACAGGTAGTTATATGCACTTTTACAAACTTGGGAGATCTATTTACAGGTGAAAATGGTTCAAAGAAGTCTCTTTAGCTTCCAAAAGTAATATTCACACTCAAAATGATTTTTAGGTCTTATATATGTAAATAACTCTCTTCTCCTCCACCACTCCCTTCACAAGCTCATAAAATCAAATTTTAAATGCATGGTACGACCAGGAGAGAGAAATTTAGAGGCTAAAATTTTGAGAAATGTTAGGATTCCTAAATAGATTCAATTTTGAATCATTGGTTTATATATTAATCCCATCCCCTTTATTAACAATCATTAATAGTGTAAGGTCACTATGTCTTGTCCATTCAAGCAGGATGTAGTTTTACTTTTGCTTCTTCACTTCAGAGTTCAATGGAGGAGAATGGATTTTTTGAGTTGTTTTTAGAGATTAAATGTGTATTTTTAATTCTAGTTTCATCAATCAACTCAACCTCATGAGGTGTATTCATTAAGGAAACTAGTGTCTCAAATATATGGAGCATACCACCTCAGCTACAATCATTTTAGTTGGTTTGAAGTGTTGCCATCTTTAAAAGTTTCCAAGAGCCTCAATATTCATGGAAAATCCCTCACTATAAGATTATTTATGTGTTCTCTCCTCTATAAGTGGTTCTTTGTCTATATTCCTTGAAGAGGTGTCACATTTCTTACTCTTTGGAAGCATGGTATAGTTCATAAACAGTCTTCTAAAGGCATGACTACTAAACCTGGCCAAAATAGTAATGGAATATCAATGATAGCATGTAAGATCACCATTGAACATGTTGGAAGCTGAAGGTAATGAGAATGTGACTCAAATACATTCCCTAACAAAGACTTGGATAATCTTTGTCCACCCATAGATCTGTAGACTTATCGGTGGACATTCATGTACTATAGGCCTTAGTTTGAGAATGTTCAACCAAAGGAGAAGACCTATTATACCCCCCCCCCCAAAACACTCATTTGGTCTTAATATACCCCTTTTTGAATCATCAAAAATCATGAATAAACCATAGACTCCAACTCTCAGGCATAAGACTTGTACATGAGCTAACCTCATATAGTCATGTACATTCAAATGAACAATTTGAGATTGTATAGTGATAAGTAGGAGATATATAATATATTAAGGAATATGATATGAAATTGGATAAGATTTGATACAGTTTAAAAAATTTAAAGACCCATGAAGTTGCCTTCAGTAGTTTATCCAAGAAAAGTAGGCAGACCTAAAGATTTTAGACCTGTAGGCTTTCATTTTAGACAAAAGACATTTTCTCATACAAGGAAGAGTATGTGGAAAAAATATGACTCATAAAAGATATGAGAGAAGTCACATACCAATGCAACACCTAAGTTATATGAGAGTCATAAAAGGCTTGATGTGACTAGTGTCATAATCACTAATTTAGTTCACAAGCCTAGGCACTCATACGTAGGTTTATGTATGGAAATAAGAAAGAAAAAGTTTAAAGATGATATAAAAGGATAGTATCACAAGTTTGTGTGAATAAAATTTCAATTAATTTTAGTTACTTTCAACTTGTTAATGATATAGTTGAGAAGACCAATTTCTAAATCTCATGTTCAAACTCTTTTCCAATCATCACCTACAACTATATATGTACATACATATGAAATAAGGTGTATGCTTATTAGAATACAAGGTATTTAGAGTTTAAAATAAGTATTCTAAACTATAAAACTATAACAAAATCCATGAGTTTTCTCAGTGGTTTCTATTGAGTCCCTAAAACTCAAAATGCAGTCAAACTACAATCACTACCTATAGGACTACCTGAATAATTCAAACTATAGTTGGACCTAAAATTGAAGAAAAGATGTATTGGACATAGTGGGGTTGGATCTCAAGTGTATATACAAGATTAAAATGTAATTTGAGGTCTAATTAACTTAACTAGGATCATATCAAGTGACCTAAATAGGACTGACTAAAACCTTGCATACACATAGTCAATGCACCTCCTAAAAGCCTACTTAGAGTGACAGGGTGTCTACTTGGTAAGTTTGAAAAGAGGTATGATAGAAGGAAAATCACTTGAAAGTGATTTAACAGTGATAATATTAACTCATAAAATCATCCCAGTCGGTGAGAAATGGTGGAAATGTTGAAAGGCCTATGTAGGCATGGTATGCATAAGACTACACAGCGAGACCTATATAAATAGTCATGTGAAAAGTAGTTTTTTGAGTGTAAGTTGAAGAAATGAAGGCATTGGTAAGTGTATAATGTTTTCATAGACTCTAAAATATCATTAATATGCATTATAAGACAAGGAAAGTGGCATTTAGGCCTATAAGACCACCTTGAGCTCTCTAGGTGCATGACTTCAGTACAAAACACAACTTTCTCTTGCTTGGTATGACCTTGATCTTATGCATGGGACCCAGTGGCTTTCAAATATGACATATAACTCCCCACACTTAAATCTTATGGTATTGGTTATTGGATTGGATCCCTGACATGTATGAATAATGGCTAAGATGGCAAAACACTCTCAAATGGCCTAGTTACAACCTAAGAGGCACTTTCACAAGCTTGGATCTGTATGGACAGGTTGCATGGGAACCTGATCAATTAGGGATAGTGGAGGGGGATAGTGTACATTAAATTTTTGGCATTAGTTCAAAATTTGAGGGCCTAGGTTTTATGATCAATCGTTAAGAATGTAGACACATCTAAACCATCCTAAAACCCTAAAAAGGACCAAATGTGAAAGATTGGCCTCTAAAGTTCATGAAATGAATTTAATTACTTATGAAACCTCCTTAAATCATTAATCACTCCAAGTAGGTTCTCACCATGTACTTTTCATGTACCTACAACTATATATAATGCATTTAATGCCATGTTTTTCAAGGTTTTAAGATGTTTTGTAGGGTTGATAAATTGAACAAATGAAAACTATTAGAGAGGATGATTTGGAATGTTTTCTACTTATTCAAATCATTTCAAGATATTCTAAAATAGGCTGATAGAAGGACTAGGTTCTTTGATCATTTCATGTTTCTCATACCTAAATAGGGTCTCAGGACATAAAATTTGGTATGGACGTTGGTTATAGGTTGGGGAAAATTAATTACACTCTTTTTTGTAGTTTGACATGTGTGGGAGAGGTATGGAGCATAAACTCAATCTTCTAGGCATGGAGGCCTAATTGGGGAAAGAGAATAGAAAGAAAAGGACACTTTTACTTAGGTTTAGGTCATGAAAATTTGCATGGATATGTAAGGGGATACTAGTTACTCAAATCTATGCCCAGTTTTCCAATAGTCATTGTACATTCTTCTACATAAGGAGGTTTACATGTTTTCAAGGATATAAGGATTTGAGGTCTAATGAGAGCTTAAGGTGAAAGATGGAGCCTTAGGGATTATTTCATGAACCTAAATGAATTAATTTAGGTCTAATAAGGTATGATAATGTTTTTATTAGAGATATAGTACCTTGATGAAGTTGAAATCAAGTTTTGAGCCATTTGGACAAGGCTAGGCATAGTAGACCAAGGGGTTTTAAGACACCTAAAGAGTTGGCTAATGATCGCCACTAAAATGTCAAAGCAAGGGAGGTTTCAAATGTAGGATAAGTGTCAAATAGGATTTTTTAAGGAATTTTATGGTGAGATAATGATGAAATGGACCATTTTTCACTCTACACATGAAAAGAATTGTAGTTTTGAAGAGCAAGTGCAAGGTGTCAAACCAAATTTGAAACTTATATTCCATTTGAGAGGTGAAGCATATTTAGAGGAGAAACACATACCCTTGGAGACCTATTGTGAATATTCTCTAACTCCTTTATTTTTTTAACTCTTATAGCTACTTGTAAATCTCCCTCTTTTATGCTCATCTCTCTTCCTCATTTTTCTATATAAGCTGCCTCTTTTGGCATGGTATGACATCCAAAAAATGGTATGGTGAAGCCCTACTAAATTTAATACTAATTTTGCCTTTGGAGCCAATATTTCAAACTAGTTTTAGTTTCTCAAATTCTTGTATAATTGTTTGAAATAGTATATTGTTGGATGATAAGTGATAGTTCTCTTTCCTTGCATTCATCTCACTCTTTCATGCTTTGTGTGTGTAATCTACCTTATAGTAGGTCACATGATGTGTAACTAGTTGATTTGTGTGTCTTTAAGTGTGAATAAGACTACTAGTCTATTTTCAGACCTACTATTTATCTAACTTGAGAAATACATTTCATTCTACCTTCATGTTAAAACATTTTTTTAAGATAAATTTAGGTTTTGAGATCAGTTTTTAAGTTATCTTCCATACAAGTTCAAGTAAAATTGTGGAGTTTATCTTGGTGCATCACCTCCATTAGATTATTTTTTAATCTAATTCTATCCATTTTCCTTCAAATCAAGTAGGTTATTGGTTAGTTTTAGGTGTTATGGATGGGAACTTGAGAAATACATTAAATTCTACCTTCATGTTAAAACATTTTTTTAGGATAACCTTAGGTTTTGAGATCAGTTTTGTATGTTGTCTTCCATAGTCTAGGTTCAAGTAAAATAATGGAGTTTATCTTGGTGCATCACCTCCATTAGATTAGTGTTTAATCTAATTCTATCCCTTTTCCTTCAAATCAAGTAGGTTAGTGGTTAGTTTTAGGTGTTGTCTATGGGAGATATCCCATAATCTATAGATTCACCTCTAATAATTATCACCCATAACAAATGAGGTTTTTCAATGTTATCTAAAATTTGAGGAAGTTGGAGTAGCCCTCCTTAGTGTGAAAATTTGGGTGATAACACTAACTAAATGTCGATAGTAGTGTCCAAATGTGATGATAATTTTATGATCCTAAACTTTTCCATCGATTTTATCTTGTTTCCCTTTAATGATTATTTTAAAGATTTATCTGTGTATTTGAATTTATTTTGATCTAGAACTAATATTATTTTATTTTTGTGTCTTACATTATTAAATTATTTGAATGCATAAGATTTTTGAGGTGGATGACACATGACTACATTATTAGAGATTGGTTTAGACATGAAAATTTGATATTACTAGAGGATCTAGTGTGGAAACTTTTATATGATTGATACATGTTACTTATAGCACTCGCCTAATGATAACATTGACTAAGATATGAAGTCATGATACTTGTACATTTTAGTTACAATGGAAAAGATGGCAATCATATTAGAGGATGTATGGTGCATTCTAAAGATGCATATCTTCTTAGAGAGGATTGTTGTGATGGATACAAATGGTTCATCATATATATGGTGGGACCATATGTATATGATGTGTTTTTGGCAGGGTTAAGAATATAATGGTATAGTGGTACTACTTGAGTAGATTGTGTAATAAAACATTCCACAATTGGGAAAATTAATATGTTGAATACTTGTATCATTTGTAAAATTAGATGTATTAAGTGTTATAGACTATATTAAATGTATGATATTTACCATTCTGTTGAGGAGAGACATACCATGTATTATTCCATGTGTAACATGTTAGCCCACTTATATCTACATTTTTGTAGATTTACTTTAGATGTTCATGTAGGTGGTCTCCGATCAACCATGTTATTACATGTATGGGATTATGAGAATTTTATTTTGGTTCATCATTATTGTGGTCCACATTGAAATTATGCTCATATTAATGTCTTCACATCTCATTTAGTTTTACCATGGTGGAGGGGATTATGCACCATGAAGTATATAGTGATATTGGATAGATTGAACTAAAATTTTATTTAGTGGTGGTCATATATGGTATTTTGGATTTGGATGGATGATTATAGAGAGATTCATTACATAGTAATTATTTTGTTGATATAGGATCAATTTCTAGATGTTCCTAATAGGTTTTAATATGAGTGGGTTAGTCAACCATTTGTATTAACCATAATGTGCCCATGGCACCTTATCAATGGATGTAGAGAAATATGGATGATATTATGGTAGGTGTGAGTTCATAACTGATATGTGGTGACTTGGATTATTTACCAATAAGGGATTTAGATCTTATGGTTATTGGAGCACCAAATGATGAAGGGGTGTGCACTGCAGCATTTACCCAGTGGTGAAGTGTTATCTAATAAATTATATTGGTATTATTTATAGTAGGTGATCCTATTATTTCCCCCTTATACATGGTAGAGGGGACAAGGATATGGATTAGGATCACCAATTAAAGCATATATTGTTCCCTAACCTCCACCATAGTTGATTGATTTGGATGTCGTAATGGCCACAACAATTGATAGTGTTATTTCTAAGTGCACGTATTTGCATGATGTTTTTCATTTTTTTAGTGGATTATTTATATTGTTATATTTTTTCTGGATGTGTTCATGTATTTTTTATTTAAGGTGATACATATTAGCTTATTATGGTAGATGGGGCCTTTTTTACTTTGACACTAAATGTTCCTTATGATGTAGTTGGTGGTGGCTTACTTAAGTGAGTTGACCATATTTCCAGCGAGCATGGAACTTTTTTTGATATTTTTTCCGTTAATTTTGGTGCATTTATGATAGTCACTAGAGAGAGATGATTTATAGGCATAAATTGAAATATTGCATGTGCATACACCAAGTTCTGATATATCAAGGGATTTGATTGATGGATTTATACTTTGCAATCAGAACATATACATGTAATGGTTCTGATAGGAGTTCTTGAGAGATGTGTTGATTGATACAAGTTATAATCTCATTTATGGGAAAATTTAGGACCAAATGGATATTATACTTTAAAAGTTCTGAGTCTATCTATGATTCATAGTTTAGATGATGACGGTCCTCCTATCATTGAATGATTTTTTGTTGTACTATAAACATGATTTTCATATAAATATATATATGATAACTTTTTTCATGCATTTGTCTTATTTGAATGACTATGTTATATGTTTTAATTTCAAATTTGAGTTATTTAATTTATTTATTTTATGCATTATCATAAAAATAATGTGTGTTGTATATTAGTATTAGTGATTTTTAGTATCTCTTGTGTGATAATATTAATCAAAACTAGTTTCTCCAACCATTTTTAAAATTAATTACACTATAATCTAGTTGATTAATTTTTTTTTTGTACAATTTGAAATGGTTCTGATTCTTGTTATTATAATACTTTGTTAATTTATACTTTTAGTTGATTCATATATATTGGATTAAATTTTTCTTCCATATTAGTTTAGGAGAGAATATAGATACCCATTTACCATTTTATTCTTTAGCCTCTATAACCATGCCTTTAGCATCACCTCTATCAAAATATTGAATGACCAATGGTCCTCTAGTGTGAATATATTGTGATTATTTGGTTATGGTAGAATGTGAACTATAAGATGAGATTTTTCTAGTGTATTTTTTTGAAAATGCTGACAGACCCTTAATTCCTTGGAATCAATGTCTTAGGATATCCCAGTATTCTTATAATAACTACTAGAATAAGTAGGAGATGAATACCTTGTTGTAAATGTAATAAGCCTTTATCAATAATTTGTGTAAACTTTTGTCATAAAGATGAAAAATAATTATCATTGTGTCCATTAATGCCATGATAAGCATGAAATTATTGGTCCTTTATCCATTCATACTTGTGAGGTGGACTAGAGTAATTAAAAGGAAAAGTAATCTTCTTGTCCTTTACTTTACATAATAATATCAAACTAAAGTGGTTGCCTCTTAGTATAAGTAAATACCTTTTCTATAGTTGTTATTATGAAAACTAAATTTTGTCATTTGTGTAAAACTTTTACTAATTATTCCCCATTATAAAATTTTATCTTAGGAGATAGAATGGGTTATTTCTTATTAGCCCTATTGTTAATACCCTATTTTATCAATTATTTCTCTGTGTAGGATTCTTTGACAATACTTTTTTAATTTTAGAGAAGATGAATTGGATTCAATAGTTTGAGTGGTAATTTGTTGTTGTGGTGAAGGTGGTATACATTAATTTGTATTATTTCCATCTAAATCACATGTGTAACATTGCAAATGCATATATAATTTGTCAAAATAAGTGTAGGGTTTATGTAATAATTTATTTGTAAGTGGAAAAATAAGACCCTTACTAAATACATATTGTATTTCCAAATCTAAGGGTTGATATGTCAAATAATGTAAAACATTATTTAATCATATAATGTATAACCTCCAATAAACTCATCATGAAATTAATTTAATCCTTGTATATATTCTAATGTTAATTTAGGCATTTCATAGTTGTGATAATATGATAAAAATATGTTTTGAAACATTTTAAATGTAGGTAGAGAACTATTAGGAAAACTATGGAACCCATCCTAAGAATATGTAACAAAACTCCAACGGGTTTTTTTTAATAATATGGGTTTGTCTTTGGCATAATGAGCTTTCATATTATTCTAAATTATTAGCAAGATCTCCACAACTATCAAATAAGGGAAACATATGCATGATAAACTCTTTTGATATGGATACTCAAATATGGTTTGTCTAAGATGTTGGTATTTAATGATATTATCTTCAATATTAGCATGACATGATCAAAGTTGAAAATTAAGATTCAAAACTCAATTTTAAAGGTATCCTAAAATAAGCATCATGCTCATAATATGGCTAGTAGGAGTAGTAGTAATTTAGAAAGGTGTACTCCTAGGTTGTAATTTACCATGTGATTGTGTTAAGAACCTCTTCAACTAATACACAAAATACTGATTATATTAAAATAATATTCCTTTTTGGGGAATGAATTACTCTATAGATTGCTTGCTAATTCAAGGGGGCTACTCCTTTTCAAAGTAATGCTCTAATTGAATTGTATTTTCTTGGATGTCTTATGATGACCTATGCCCCTCTATTTATAATATTCTAATATATCCCACTTTCCTATTTTATGCATATTGGATTATACTTCTATGACCTTACTATTCATTCTACTATTACATTTCACTATTCTACCCCAAATATACATTATATTCCCCTACCTAGGTATATTTCATTCCATCCCCCTTGACATGTTTCATCCTTGAAACATGTGAAGAATTACATATAAAAATTATGTATAAGATCAGATGGAGGCACGTCCATGCATACTTTTCCACTTCCACTTCTTCCTTTTGTGCTTCGAGATGAGTAGGTACATTAACAATGTGAAATTAAGTACTATAACATGAGGTTTAAGTGCATAGAGATCAGTGGAGGGAAGAACTACAACTA
This sequence comes from Torreya grandis, assembly GCA_037957365.1. Taxonomy (NCBI): domain Eukaryota; kingdom Viridiplantae; phylum Streptophyta; class Pinopsida; order Cupressales; family Taxaceae; genus Torreya; species Torreya grandis. Next base: position 94,522 of record JARHVA010009511.1, on the reverse strand, counting down.
GAAACATTATAGTTTGAAGGTTATAGTCTGTCACTAAAATTTGAAGGTTGACGATCATCACCTCAAATCTAGAATAAGGATGACCAAAATAATCTATTTGGTAATCAATAAAGGATGCATTCCATTATCCTTAGCATTATTATTTACACACATTTTCATTGGAGTGACTAAACCCACCAAATAATTCACCAAATTGTCGAAATCATTTGAGGGCATAAGAAAAGAAGTTTTTATCATATGTATGGAAGACTCAGTGAATAGAAGATGAAATAAATCACCCTCATCCATGTGAAATAGATATTCATGCCATTCTCTATAAGTAGCTTTCAAATCCATTAATGCAATGATTATTACTTCAGATTCCTCAACTATAGGAAATAAATCCTCATACCATTCACTATAGTTATACTCCCAATCCAACCATGCATTAATTTTCTCATCATAATTTTTTATTATATGGGAATAAATATTTATATCACTACTTAACTGATTTATATTATTTCTCATTTGATGAAAAGTAACATCCATTTTAAAAAGTAATAAATTTATTTTTTGGGCAGTAGTGAGGAAAGCTAATATATACTACAATAATAGTAGTTACTAAATCTAAGATAACTTTTAATTTACTAAATGAAATTGAAAACTAAAAACTATTCTATAAAGATGAAATAGAGGTGAATAAAACTTAGAAAAATATTGGTGCAATTATTTTCGATTGAGAGTATCATGCAGAAGAATAGTTGGGTTTTGTTTTTTACTATAGTAGTAGTTACTAAAAATATAATAACTTTCATAATAATAAATTAAATCCAAAAATTAAAATTTTTATATAAATTTGGAAATGAGGCGAACATAACCCAGAATAATTTTTGTATGATTGCTTACAGTTGAAGAGATATATGTAGAAGAATAGTTGTATTTATTGATGGAAAATACAAAAAATTGCACTTGTAAATGATAGATTTAGCTTCAAATTCCAACTGGGATAGGAGAAAAAGATGTAAATATGGATTTTAAAAACCTCAAAAATGAAATGGATAACTTATAATTACTCTATGAATCTCCAAATATGCCCATAACAAAAAAATCATCACAATACCTCTAGATATGCAACAATTTCCACTCTGAAACTCAACTTCCTAAAAAATGTTCTCTTTAGCACAATTTTTATCCAACACAATATTTATCCACTATTTGATCACTAGGATCTTATTAAGGCAAGTTGAGAGCATACGGTGAACAAATATACAAACTCTTACTTGCACAACCTTGTAAAAAAATAATTATACAAAAATGTCCCTGAAAAGCACTTTGATACCAAATTTTAAGAACCTCATACAATAAATATACATAATATGGATTATATTAATATAATATTCTTTTAATGTGTTGTTCCCAAAATTAGCTACGCTCATTTTTGAAACAACCCCTAAGAAATTTGTCTTTTTCATATTTTTCTCTCTAGGTTCATCTCTCGAAGCAAGTTTCTCTTGATCTCGGGTTTTGTCGACTGACATCTTTGAAAAGTTTGTGAACTTTCTTAGTTATGATTTCCCAGCAAACGTGAAATTCATTGTGATTTTAATGTGATTAGAATGTCCAAATTTTGATAGATTTCAAAGAGTTAGTGTTGTTTTTCAGCAAATATGCAAAAGTGACAAATTTTGCTGCCATTGCATATTTTTCAGCAAATATGCAAAAGTGGCAAATTTTGCCGCCATTGCATATTTTTCAATAAATATGCAAAAGCGTAAAATTTTGCCGCCATTGCATATTTTTTAGCAAATATGCAAAAGCGGTAAATTTTTTTGCCATTGCATATTTTTCAGCAAATATGCAAAAGTGGCAAATTTTGCCGCCATTGCATATTTTTTAGCAAATATGCAAAAGTAGCAAATTTTGCCACCATTGCATATTTTTTAGCAAATATGCAAAAGTGGCAAATTTTGCCGCCATTGCATATTTTTTAGCAAATATGCAAAAACAACAAATTTTGCCGTCATTACATATTTTTTCTCTCTTTTTACTTCTTTATGCAAGGCTGGCAATTTTTGCTTTCCATGCATACCTTCCCCTCGTTTTTACTATCTTTGAAAAATTTTCATTTTCCTGTTTTTCAAGCCCGCTTCCCTTTTGCTTTCTGCCCTGCTCACACCTCATCCCTTTCAAGTGCATTTCCCTAATTATGACCATCAAATGTATAGTTTTCTCAGATTGCTAATTTTTTCTTTGATTGCACAATCATGATTCTTACTACAATTTCTCTAAAAGATCCCTCTTCATCGATGTCTTTTCAACTAAAGTTCTTCCAAATCACTGAAATTTCTCTGAAGAAGTTGAAGACAATGATTACAAGTATCAAGGTGTTTTTCCAATCACCTCAGTTGATTCTAATGTTGATGACATTAAGGATATAGAGATTGGGCACGTGGATATGGCCGAGTTCATAGAAAGAACCAAATCAAACAATCCTAGCCATGAAATGAAGAAGATTGAAAATAAAGATTGAAGCTGTTTTTCCATGCTTTATTCAAAATGCACTTTGTAACTGACTTGAGACATTTGCACATGTACTTTTGTAATATGTGATTACATGTAAAAAATTTGGAAAATATCTCAAAGTCAACACTGACTCATCTTTGACTAGGTTTTCAATATTTTAATCTTTTTCTAATTTTGAAGGTTTCTCCCTATATATAGAGGTAACCTCTTTTGTAAAATATCTCTAGATAATTGAGAGCAAAAACTCTGCTAAAATTGAGACACTTCTTGAGACTTTGTGCTCAACTTATAAATCATATTTTACCGAATGAATGAGAAACAAGTTTATTTCAGACTTTGTGTTGGAGTAATTTGTGTTATTTAAGAAATAGTTCTTATGTTCTCTTTTCTGATAATCTCTTATCTATTTGATTTAATAAGCAAAGTGTATGTGTTGAAATTATCTAAAGATGTTTCTAAAAGATAAAAAAAAGACTTTGAGCTACTTTTATCTTGGTAACCTTGTTATTCATTGTAGTTTTAGGCAAAGAGTTTGAGCTTTGTTTCACTCTACTATTACGTGTGTTCTGAATCAGTGAAGGAGGCAACGGAAGACTTTGTGCTTTCGTGGGTTTCTTTGTGGACTTTGTTACTACTTTAGGATATTTTTTCCTCTGTGTTGGATACCATTCTTGAAAGAAGAGGAATGCTTTTAGCCATTGACCTGGACTTCCCTCTTTTGTTCCTTGGACATCCTCTCTGAAAAAAGAGAGATGGATGGTGTTATACTACCCTGAGTATTATTTTCTGCTTACTTATATATACATATAGCATATAAGTGATTCATAGGTAACCTCCCCTTGATGAGAGGAGAGATTTATCTCATTAAGATGTGGTAAATTTACACTTTTTGTGGCATAAATCTCCTTATACTGTGGTTGATATACCCATTTTGTCATTAGTTAGTTGACGACAAAATATTCACCCAACATAATGGAAATAATAACTCCAAAAATAACTTGTCACTTTGAAGAGGATAACTCCTTGTCATGGCAATGCTCTAATCGATTTATATTTTCTTGGATGTCTTATAATAACCTATGCCCCTCTATTTATACTATTCTAATCTATTCCACTCATCTATTATATGCATGTGGGACCATTCCTCTATGACATTACTATTCCTTATTATTCATAATACTATTACATTCCACTATTCTATCCCAAATATACACTAATTTCCCCTACCTAAGTATATTATAGATTGAAACAAAGGTATGATGGAATCATCACTACTATTAGAGAATTTTATTGGATTGCATTCCAATAAAACATCATTACATAATTTTGAATCATTACATATTGTATTATTTGTATCACATGAAGTTTTTGAGTAAGGAATATAATTTACATAATTTTGAATGTCACTAAATTTTTCATGTACAATTTGACTATCACATTTTTTTAGAAGGATATAAAGAAATATTATTTGTGTGCATCTATTTGTGTTTATAGAGAGATAAAGATAACTCAATTTATTTTTAGAGAGAGAAAAAGATTCATATTCTTCTGTTGTACCATTTTCATTCTCTAGAGGGAGAAAAGGAGATTCACATTATAATTTTGTATTATTTGCATTGTCTAAAGAGATAAAATAAGAATCACATTCTAATTTTGTATAATCTACATTGTATAGAGAGATAAATATAAAATCACATTATATGTTGGTATCATTTTCATTTTCTAGAGAGTGAAAAGGAGAATCACATTCTAGTTGTGTATCACTTTCATTGTCTAAATAGAGATAAGGAGAATAAAATTAGAATTTTGTATCCATTACATTATCTATGTCATGGAAAATATCTATACATGTAAGATTAGTGTTATCATAGCCTTTATTTATGCATTATAGCTTTAATCTTGTAACACTTAATGTAATGAAGTGAAAAAGAAAAATCTAAATATAGATGAAATGAGATTATTTATATTGTATCCCATGCAGAAAATAAGGACTAATAATATGTGAATCATTAATATTTTCCTCTTGTTTTAATGTATGATTAAGATAAGACTCTAAATAATAATTTGGGGAGTTAGGCTCTTGTATTTCAAAGTAATATATTAATTCTCATCCTCATTATATGCTTATTCATAATTATAATCATAATCATCACCTTCACAATCATATTCCTCATATACATCATTAAAAATTTAATCATATAATGATCATCATTAGTCCATTCATAAGAGTAACCATAGGGTATATAATTACTAAAAATATAATATCTAAAATATGGGGAGTATTATAGTCTTTAATGAAGGTAGACATTTTGAAGTTACCAAATCTTGGGATGATAAGAAATAAGAGGATAAGTTCTATTCCCAAAACACACTCTCAATGAATAGATATAAACTTATAAGGAAGAAGATATAGAAGTAAGCAACCCTAAGAAAGTTTCTTTGTATGGATATTGGTAAACTCCCTTAAAATCCAAGGTCAAAATAAATTGAATTTAATGTTATATATTGTATTTAAGGTATAAATAAAGTTCTTTTAGTATCAAATTTTGAATCCAAGGTGGAAATAATATTATTTTAATGTTAGATATTTAGGAAATTATTTAAAACCCTAAGACAATTTTTTTAATTAAATGCTCAATTAAAATACATGGGTTCACCAATATATTTTATCTAAAATTATATTAATGAAATAATAATCATTTATTTAGTTACAAACTAATAGAACAAAAAGCTAACCACAGATTTGTAGAATACAAACAAAATATAAATTTATAGATATGATTCAAACATGCAGATTTGGATCTTCCTACTCTAATTAAAGTTGAATTATAATCCTCTTGTTCCCCTTCCTACTCTCTTTATTTGAATTTTTATCAGGGTTATTAATTTTCTATGATGAGATCCTTCTAATAGGCCATCTTGCCTATTGTTTTAATAATATTATCACTTCACATTATCTAAAATATTAAGGATACAATGAAAATATGTGTGGTTTTTCAAAAGAAAGAGGTATTCAATAGCTTTAGAATAATGTGTCTTAATTTTTTGATCTACCCTACTTATTGGTCTTTGTCTCAGTGACCTCGATCCTTTTTTTATAAGGCTGTGTTTGATCAATTATCTTAGCTATATAACATGTCCTTTGGATAGGTAGAGGATAGAGGATCAATTATGGCTCTATATGGGTAGTGTTTGAATCTTTGGAGCATCATTTTTTTGGAATAATGATTAACATTGGTGTCTTATAGTGGATCTTGTGGTTTGGTGGGTGATTTATTTCTTAAGCCTAGTTCAAATTATTTCTTGGATGGTTCATCAATTGTAAGATCATTTTTTGTGGCTCCATGATCTGGTAGAGTGGGATAGATCTAAATTTTTTATGTTGGATATAACATTATTTCTCTAGCTGGGCTATAGTTTAATTAAGCATTTTTATTAGAAACTTTTAGGGTGTCCCTAATGGTTTTGAAGGGTAGTTTTCTTACCGAGGTTTTGGTTTATACTAGGAGTATCAACATATTTGGTTTGTTGTGGTATAACTCACATCTATTTAAGTCTTTATCTTTCTATGAACTTGATTTTACATTTATGCCATGATTTCCCTATTAGGGTTTGGGTTTTCTTAACCCTACTTTGACATTGTTTTATTTTAAACCCTCTCTATGAATCTTAGGATACTACAAGTAAAATATTAGGGTGATCTAGTTTTATGTTTGAATTGAGATGGAATATTTTACTAATTTTTTATGGTGGTTTCACTAACTATTCTCTTTTTTCCTATTTAGTTTACTATTGAGTAGACCTATCTCAAGTTTGTATCTTGATGATGAGGTAATGTTGAATATTTTTGGAAGGTTTTCTGAGGGGCCTTAGTCTCTTAGTGGATTCATTACTTTGTAGATGTTGATAGTAGAGGAATTTCATGTGATATGGTAATTTTATATTTTTTTTCTAATTTTTAAAAGGTTTTGGGCCCTTTTAAAAACCTCACCTTTACTCATACCAAAATTAAAAAATATGCAATTTTTTATATTTAAAAAAAATAAGTACAAATGGATAGAGAGAAAATAATCATATATATCACACTTATTTAGATTGTAGATGCTTTTTTTGTCATTAATTACGTGTAAAAGAGATTTTATTATACTCATTTATGAAATTTATTATATTTACTTTAGTCGATATCGATTTTATCAAACAAGTTTGAATATTGTTGTAGACCTATGCTAGTCAATCTTGACCCTATAAAATAAATATCTCTATTTCATTTTTTCCTACATTAGTAATGCCTTTTTCTACCTTCAAAGTCATTTTGATAGACTCTCATGCACTTGAAATATGAAACCCTATTTTTTTATAAAAATAATTGAGACATCAAATGGGGGAGTGAGAAAGATTGAGTTGGACAGACCTTGGTTGATCCTCATTAATCAACTAAGCATTGTACTGCATTTCCATTTATCTGAAGAAAACTCAAACTCAAATGTATTTATCTGACTAATTTTTATGTTTTTAATGGTAAATGCAAGCTTGAATATTCTTTGTTATGTTTACCACTGGCACAAGCATGTAAAATGTTTTTTAACCTTCAATAATTTATATGCATCGTTATTTATTATTTATAATTAGTATGTAATCTCGTATGCCTCTTTTAGTGTAATAATATTGTCCCAAATGTCTCATAGAAATTATGTATATATAGGAGTCTTTTTGGATTTGAATTAAAGACCTAGTGGTGAGCTAAAATAAACAAAAATTAAAATTAAAATATTAAAGAAATAGCTAAAAAGGAAACATGTACAAAGAAATATTTGAAGATACCAATGGTTAGGATTGACTAAAATGGGTTGTGATTGACATTTGATCTTGATCATAATGGTTAAAATTTACCTAGGATAAGAACAAACTCAAGGTGATAAAATGGGGTTAGAGATATGTATTTTTAAAGTAGGACTTGATTAACATGGATGGGAAAATGGGAGAAAAATATATTAGAAGATAAATAATTAAAATATAAAACACAAAATAAATACCCCAATAACTAATTAATTATTTTCTAGAAACCTTTATAATAAAAGTGGCTAAAAGACATTGTAAGACAAGAATTGTGCCAAATTTTGATGTCTATAGTTTTTGTGTTATAATTTTTTTATTGTTTTAAAATATTGAAATACATGGGTTAGAGACTATAAATTTAGTCATTTTGAGGTGAGTTAATCTTGACTCAATGTTTTTACAAGAATGCAACAAGGACATTTTATTTAACTCATTTTTTATGTTGACAATGATGTCACTTTTTTTAAATTCTATTTTCATCAATATGTTTCTTTGTGACATAGACTTTTTTATATGTCTATAGGGTCAATATTTAATCTTTACATTATTATTTTTTGGTTAGTGACTCTCAAAAAAATTATGTTATAATAAACTTTGGGGTGGAAAATATGTGTGCATAGTTGTGTGTATCATTGTGGTGCAAATATTCAATTTGTAAAGGTAGGAACCATAAACCTAAAAATGGTTTATGGTTATGGGTTGATTTATTAGTGACTAATAGTGTAAGATTTTAATTTTTTTAAGATGAAAATTGAGACCAAAAATTAGTTTTAGATGGTTGTTTTCATTGTGTTTGTGCACTTTTAATAGGTCAACATATATAAACCAAATATTTTCTATTTTGGTATTTTTTTCATGTCATTTTGGTTTTGAAATGTCATATTATTTACATAAAAATATGTTGCGTGTTTGAAATTTTTTTTTTTGTTGATGTATGGATGTGTGTAAACAATAAATTAGGATTGAAGAAATTATCAAGTTATTTAACTTCGAATTAGTATCTCTACAAAAATGTTACAAGAATATTTTATAATTTGTTATTCATAAACATTTGTAGGGTTGTGATTTTTATGAGATGTCTTAAGATCATGGAGATAATATATTATTTATTTAAGTTTTATTTTTTATATTGATATAATATTTTTGTAATAAGGTTTACAGTGTAAAATATATGTGCATGGTTGTCTATTTCCTCGTGGCACAAAGAATAATTTTGAAAAGGTGAGAGCCATAAATCTCAAAAAAATTTATAGCTATGATTTTATATGTTAAATATTGTTAATGCATTATTTTATTTTATTTAAAAATATATAAATATAAAAAATGGTTTTTAGATATTTTCTTGCATTTCATCTATATACTTTTGATAGATTGAGGTATTTTAGTTTCTATGAGAATGGAGATTGAAAGGGGATTTTACATACTTTTTTATGTGGATTTTGTCTACTTTTAATAATTTTTGATATATCCAATATAGGGTTTGGGTATTTTTCTATTTTTTTAATGTCATGAGTTTGAATCATCATGTGATTTTGATAGTTTAACATGCATAGAACATTTTTTTGTTTGAAGTAATTTTTTTGTTTATGTTGTAAATATTCTTATTATAGCCAAAAAATGAGGACTTTACAATTGATGATTACATTTTTTAGGGGATTTTTCAAAATTTTAATAAATTAAAGTATGATCAATCCAAATAAATGTATCACATCATATCTTTAACTCTAAGTTAGGGCACATGCATTTTTTTTGAAGCTAGAAATTAGTATGTGTTGATGGAATTATTTCCAAGGTGAATCTTGATTGATACTTCCCAAATAGTATGGTAGATAGTGTTGCAACAACATTTCTAAAATCCCCTAAGAAGGAGATCATAGATATAAAATTAAATTGGTAACTGTAATGACACAAAAAACATTTGTTTCAATTTACTAAAGAGTGTGTTGATGCCTATAAATATATCATAGGTGTCCTTAGTGTTCAAGACCACTTCTCATTTTAGAATCCTAGGAATTCAAAGCATGAGTAGTAGGTTTTGGTAACTTATGTTACCTATGGTGAAATAGCGGCAGAGTAATGTTTAACTGTTCCAAAAAAATTATACTAATTGATGGTTGGGAGCCATCATGGATCAAATCTTTGCAAAGTGTAAGTATCTATGCTAATACTAGTGAATTATGATCAAATATTAAACTACAGACTAATCTAAATAGACATTTACAATGATATCTAAACAAAAGTGATCTGGATAAAAAAGAAGAAAAAGAGACGGGTAAGGTAGAAAGAGATTAAGTGATTATTGAACTTAGCCTCAAACACTATGATAAAGTTTCAATTACAACTAAATATGCATTTAACCAGTATATAGTGCAAAATAGCACAAGCTTAGATCTCACTACACACTAGGCAAACCTCCAAGGATGATATAAAAAAGTACAAGTAAGAACTGAATTTACTTTAAATATTTGCTACCACACTCAAATAACATTTTCACATTCTAAGGTAGAGCAAATAAATGAATCAAATTCAAGATCATTCAACTAATCTAGCATAAGCATAAATTAGCAACCATGTAATCAAAAATACAACTCAAAATTCATAAAAACTATTCAAATTTAAGACTTAAGACTAGAAATTGAGAGAAAAGCCATGTAACAATTGACACAAATAAACTTGGACAATATTTTCATAATTCCTTGATTGTATTAATGCTCAAAGTATACAATTTTTTCTCAAAATTATCTCTCTTTTACAAAATGGTAGTACTACCTTTTATAAGAGGATAAGGTAGTATACTAGTCAGTTGCAAGATACAAATGTATAATAAGGATAGCTATCCTTTTTCTACAAAGTTATACAATATATTTTCTTTTCCAAACTAAATGGAATTAGATGCAATACACTAACAAACTAGCATATGCCTTTACAAAAGAATATTCCTCTTTTAAAATATTACAAAACTTTTACAAAATGGAATATTAATTAGTTGGTTGGTGGGCCCGACACCTGAAAACTTTTTTGTTATTGCTAAAGGATGTTCATATCCCTCTAGTGTTGTTCATTAACCAACTCTAATTCCACAACTAGTTTTAAGAGACACTCTTCTTCTTTGTCAGCAAGCTCATTCAATTCTCTATCATTCCTATCCATAGCATCCATGCTGATTTTGGCCTCATTTATCCTTTCACCTACATTGAATATCATGTCTATGATTTTGATGTTATCTCCCCCAGATTGGCCTTGACTTTTACTTTTTATCATTTGAGTCACCAAAGTAGCCTTGTGTTTGAATTCATCATCTTTGATAATGCCTAGGATAGTTAGTTGTGTAGGGTCTTTGAGTATTATCCCAAGGATTTTTGCAATCCTTTCCATTAGCTCCTCATCATATTTTAGGAGACTTTCGAATTCCTATGACCATGCACTCAAACTTTGGATCTTGTCAACAATAACTCCCAAAATGGCATTCAAATGTCCCAAGTTAATTGATTTAAACCTAAGAATTTACTTTTTAACTTTGATATTGATTAACCCTATTATTTTTTCCTATGAATCTTGCCATTGGGCTATTAGACCCTTAGCCAATATGTTTTACTACACCAATACACTCTTCCTCAACTTCATTATTTTCAATGCATCAAACATATCAAATAAGGATTCCTCAAGCATCTTGATCATTGCCTCAAGCACTGATAAGACATCATATGCTTTCAAATCTTCATTTTCCTTTTCCAGGTTAGATATTCTTTGTTTCATCCCCTTGATGCTAGATTTGACATGATTTAAGTGAGCCTCAGTCAGTTATTCAATATCCTCTACATGGATGGGGTGCTCACCAGGTCTCTAACCTCCAACTAGAGTTAAGCCTAGAAATGGCTCAACCTTCTAAAAGGTGAATTCCTTAGTCTCCACGATGGTTTTTCTAGTTATCACTCTTTCTAATCCTATTGTCTCAGGATTAAATTGGACCTTGATGGTTGGTTATATATATTCAGTAGGTTATGGGACCTTAATTTTTGTGCTACTTGATGCTCCTAGAGTATTCACTTACTTGTTATATGATCCTGCAATGGTCACTATTCTTCTCTCTTATTCCTCCATTAAATCCCTTATTTATGGCTTGATGTCATCATGCACATCAACATTGATAGTTTGGATCAGGGCCCATGAGTGGGATAAGGAGGGGATCTTATGCATTTTCTAATAAATAAACCAATCAGGGATGCTTGGTCCATAGATGGGGTATTTCTCGCTAAACAAGTTGACATCACTCATGGGGTGAGTGAAAGTTAACTTTGGCTTCTTTTGTTGAATCAAGACAATTTCCAATTCTACCTTTCTCTTCTTTAATGGTGCCACTACAACTAGATCCAACGTAACTTCATTCCCTTTTTCTTACTCAACCTCCTTTATTTGGGCCTAGGATTACTCAGCTTGTTCCTCATCTTAATTAGATCCATATTCTTCAGCAAGGACTGTGAGGGCATCCTCCACTATTTCATCAAGCTCTAAGGAAATCATGTCTAGGTACTCAATGGGAGATGCTAGTATTTGAGGCAGGGTTGAGGATGAGGGTCCCTCATCAATCATATCTTCTAATCTCTCCTTCCCATGACCTTTTGCAACCTATGCTTGGGGTTGTGGCACTTCCATCTATGGTTACTCTTGAGGTGGCCTAGAAGGTCCAAGCATCAAATGGTATTGAAGAGGTCCCATTTGCCATATGTCCCTTGGTGGATTTTCATTAACAGTCAGTCTATGTTCAAGTCTAAAATTGTGTTTCTTGAACCTATCTATTACTTCCTAAAAAGTACTGGCCCTGATGTGTGGAGTGTCATAAGGACCAAGTTGATGTTCATAAACTAGTTTGGGTAGTTGTTTACTCTTCAAAAGTTTTACCACCCTATCATAAGGATCCTAATGGCTTAGGTCATCCATCTGAAATCCAAAAGAGTCTCTATGTTTGGTAATGGTGTCCACATGTTTCCAATATGGTAAAATAGTTCTACTAATTATCAAAGGAAAGGGATGGAGGAGGCCTATCCTTTTCTCCTTACATAGTCCATCAACAACATGAAAAAGTTGACATGCAATTTATTGCTCTACTAGCTTGGTGGGAACATAGATAGTTAACTTGTAAGGTTGGATCAGAATCCCTTCAATTCTTATCATAGTATAATCCAGGTACAACTAGATGTCTCCCATTAGATATACATATTTCATGATTAGAGGATTAATCCTAGGCATGGGGAACCCTGTAATGGCTTGTACTAAAATAAGATAGACACAATCATAAATAAACTGCATATGGTGTCTACATTTGAAAATATGTAGTTTTGAATAATGGTGGGAGATAGTGAATCTACCCTTAGGTGACCAATTTTTGATGTGAGGGATCCTGGTGGAGGCTAGAAGGGCATCCAATAAATAGGACATCATAAATAATTGGTTAATGGTCTTCTTCTTGATATCTATAAATTGTCTCCCTAGGTGGATGTTGATCATCTCTCCTTTTGGAAGAGTGAGGTCCTTTTCTACCATGATGTAGACATAAGACACCCAACTCTTATTAACATATGTGGTTGAAGGGGCTCCAAATATTCTATTCAATAGGGTCATAATTACCCTAATTCTTTCTCTATACTAGGCAACTGGGATTCTTTCCTCAAGGTCCTGGACTACATGGTTCCCCTAAAGCAACTAAGGCCTAAGGATGGTGTCTAAGTCATTCTTTCTAATCCATTCCTTTATATTGGGCAAGTCTACATGGGGTTTTCCTAATTTTTAGTATCTCTCAAAATCTAGCGGGGAAATATATGCAATTCTCTTAGAGATCCCCTCATGAATGATCCAATCATGTTCAATTCTATAATCTATAAAAATGGGAAAAGGATGTCAATGCAATAGAGTACTTTTGGCTTAGCAGCAACATGATGGAGACTAGCCATTTGGACTGCAACTAGGTCATAATACCTCTTGTTGACCATGGCAATCATTTGTTCTTTCTTGGTGATGAACTACATCTCCTCAATGGTCTAGAAGATCTCAAACCAATTCCTATTGCTGATGTTCAAGGCCATAGTGTCCAAGTCAATGTCTTTGAAGACCCTTCATTTGTTGTAGATAGATAGTTCTATCTCATCCCTCAATTACTTCCTTCGATCTACCATGGCTATTAGACTTATGAATTGCTCATAATTATATTACAGATTGTCTTTGGGTTAATTCTTTTATGCTCAAATCATGATTAAACTTATTTTAGATTTATTTTGATCAATTTGAGTTCACTTAAGGCCTTTTATGCAATTTTTAGGGATTTTGAAGCTTTAATGGTGATGGTTTACTTGGACTTCAGCTCATATGTGCCTCAGATTTGATTTTGACCTTTGTTTTTATACATTTGCATTTTCGATCACACAAGATCTTTATTTTTATCATTTTGTGTTTGTGTGGTGCTTATTTGGCATCTATCTAGCACTTTAGTAGCATTTTTCATAAATTATTTCAAACCACTAACCATTAGTATTTGAAATTTGCCTTTTGATTTGCATCATTGGAGTAAGATCCAAGGATTAATGCAAGCCATTAATCATGATTCGAACCCTCACATGTCATTAGCTATCTTAGTATCAATCCCTATGGTTGTGTCACTTGGCACTTACATGGGATTTCTAAGCTCTGCATCCTACACCAATATCCCATTAAAGGTGCATCTACCATGTGTCAAGATCGTAGGCTCTTGGAGCTCTATTGAAAGGTCATCAACAATTTCTTACCATCAAATCATTCAAGCCTGAAAAAGCATGATCCATTGATCCTACAAGGTGTAAGGACTTTAATCAATGCATAACTATACAAAACACTTAGGTTAAAATGCTTTTAGCTAAGTCTATTTCATATTAATAAACATGAAAAGACTTAGGTTAAAGCATTTTATGCTGAGTTTTTAAAGCATATTATCAAAGTGGGCCCTTCGAATGATAGAAATATATGCTCCTTTTGTCTAAGTAAAATGTTCAAAGATCTTGAGTTTGATGGCCTCACAGATTTCAAAGATGGCCTCAAAAATGTCAAAGAGTAGTCACACAAATGTCAAATTTAAGCTCATGAAGTTCTTAGTTTTGGTGGGCTTAAATTTGAAGGTCATGTGGATGTCAAAGATGGCCTTGTGGATGTCAAATTATGGTGACGTGAATTTCAAACTTAAGCTCGTGAAGTTACTAATTTTGGTGGGATTAAATTTACCAGTCACATAGATGTCAAAGATGACCTTGTGGACATTAAAAGATGATCATGCAAACATCAAATTTAATCTCATCAAATTCTTGCATTCTAATGCTAGAATGCCACATGATGACTTTACAGGGCTTCTTGGGCCTTTTGACTTTTCAATTTTATCTTTGATCTATTAGATCTAAATCCATGAGTGACCACAAACCATGGATCATGATTTGGGCACTTGTACATGATTGGTTCCTTTGATTAATTAGAGTCAAAAACCTAAGTTTTAAACTAAGGTCTTGTTGCATTAAAATATACAAGGCCTTATGATAAAACTTAGGCTTAATCTTATATTTAATATTGGGGCCCATGCTACCTTCAGGCTTTCCTCACCATTTGATCTTTAGTTCTACTTAAACGTAGGCTATTGGATCTACAAAGAAGTGAGGTATTTAAGTTAGGACTCAGGTAGATAGAAACTTAGGCTAAAGCATTAAGGCTAAAGGTCTTGTTTGTGTTGATAAACATGAATGGGGCCTTTAGAAAAAAAACTTTAGGTTAAATAGATAATAAAGGGCACCATGCTTAGGAAAATAAAAGGACCCTACCAATACAAACATTAAACTCGATTAAAAATATAGGAAACAAAGGGGGGAAATAAAAGGGACCAATTATGACTTTCAAGTAAAGGTTTGGTCACATTAAGAAATATGAATAAGCCTTAACATGAAAATTAAACTTAAGTCCAAAGTAATTTGAAATGTTCCTAACAAATGTAAATTTGAACCAAAGGCTTGAGCTAGGGTTTTTGAAGGAGAGCCTTTAGAATATGAATCTAGGTTTGAGTTTTCACAAACCAAAAGCTAGTGAAAGCCTAAATAGGGTCAATCTGTAAACTCTAATTATGATCCATTAGCAAGAGCTCCATGAAACTTGTAAATTAAAGGCATGAGGGCCAATCATTAGCAACATTATGCAAGCTCAAATCAAAACCATAAATTATTAAGATAACTTTATCAAAGTGGATTATCTTCAAATTCTAATAATGTTCAAAACATGCCATGGTTTTAGGGTTAAGGTTCAAAGTATCTCAAGGGTCCCAATTTTCAACAAATGGGGGTATGTTGACCTCAACAAATAGAAACTTTTAAGGGAACATACTAATATGTTAGAACCTAGAGACTCTAGTTGAGACAAACAACTAGGCCATCCACTCCACTTAATCAATACCATTATCTAGATCATTTTATGGTTGAAACAAACCTTGCACTTGTAGAACTGGGATCAAACATCAAGACATATCCATGTTATATGTGTGCTTTGATTCCAATTACTATTTGCCATGGGATTTAGGGGACAAATTCCAAGTTTCATATATTTAATCATTAACACTAACTTATAGCATGTTTAGATATTCATTATGAACCATGCTTCTAGTTAAGGTTTGGGCATTGCTCTACTATCAACTAGTCATCCATAACCCTGATAGAGATGCCTTTGAGTCGACTCATGGCCTTGTTCCACTAGAAGCTAGGTTTCCATAGCCCTAGTGGATATTACCAATACCAGAATCACTTATGCTTAAAAATATTTTGACTTTGCATTGCATTCTTATTTTTTGTATTTTTAGATCTTTTATGCTTTCAGTAAGGTTGGGAACCAGGGTACCCAAGTTTAAGGATTTGATCAAGTGTTTGATCCTTATAAAATCACCTATGGATACAACCATTATCCTAGGTAAGTATGTTTGTTAATTTTAAGCATGATTATGCCTTAATAGATTAAGCTTTCATCCTACAAGTGCAAATCTTCTTAAAACCAAATTTAGGTCAAGACAATGTTTAAGCTTTCTTGGAGCAGTTGGCCTCTTCCATTGGTATTTACAAGTTTATTTAAATCACAACATTAGGCTCACATTTCAGACCCATGGTCAGCATATGTATGAGGTTCATACCCACATACCTTAACTAAGTAAGCTAAATAAACTTTAAGCTCAAGTTTATCCAAAAGGACTTATTAGAAACAAGGAACAAGGAAACAAAATAAAACACACAATAGAAAGTAGCAAAGCAAAAAATAAAAGGGGAAAAAATAGATATATACATGCTTATATACAAACAAGGGGCAGGAAGAAAAGAACTAAAATAAACTAACTAGCCTACCTACACTAAGTCTAACCATCTTACTGATTTACTCCATAAAGACCTCAGGGGGACCAGCAAAGAAGTAATACTTGAGGTACTACCCATTAGTGGGTAGTGCGAACTCTAATCCTTGTAATTCTTTGAGTTTAAAGGTGTTGTTTCCCAATGTCTCTATAATTTGATCAGGGCTAATCCACATAGGTGTGAACTTGCCATGCTTTCCCTTAGGTTTAGATGCTTTATCTCAAAGAAGAACTAAATCCCCTTCTCTGAACACCTTGATCTTTGATCTCTTGTCAAACCACTTCTTCACCATGGTTTGATGTTTACTAAAATTAGTAAAAACCTTCTCATGTGCATCTTCCATCTAGATGTTATCTATAAATCTTGAATTTTCAAGCTTCTAGCCTTCTTCCATATACTCTTGCATGAATTTATACATAGGCAACTTGAGAGTGATAGGGAAGATAGGCTCTTGGCCATACACCAATAGAAATGGTGATGCCTTTAAGGCTTGCTTTATCTTTATCCTATCTACCCATAGTGCATACTTGAGAAACTTAAGCCAAGTCCCAGGCTTGTTTGTAGTAGACTTCTTGATTTCTTTTATTATGGTCTTGGTGGTAGACTTAGACACTCCATTTACTTGAGTATAAGGGTTGGATGAAAACTTAAGACAAATTCCATTGTCATACACCCATTCTATCATCTCTATGGATATAAAATTAGATCCATTATCACACACCAAAGAGACTAGAGTGTTAAATTTGGTACATATTGTCTCCTCCAAGAAACTGATCACTTCTTTAGTCCTACATTATTTGGTGGCTATAGCTTCAATCCACCTTGTGCAATAATTTATGGTAGTCAAAATATACTTATGACCTTCTGATGAATTAGGGTTGATTATCCCTACAAAGTCCAACCCCCATTATGTAAAGGGTTTATCAACCATGACTAGTTGCAAAGGCATTCCTACCTTAGGATCTTTGGTGCTAAAGATCTGGCATGAGTGACATTATCTCATGTGCTTATGAGCATCTTTGAAAATATTTGGCCAATAGTAGCTGGCTCTAAGGATCTTGTGGGTTGTAGTTTTCCCATATGGGTACCCATTGTCACACTTCTCATGGAAGGTTCTCATGATTTGGGTAGCTTATTCTTATGAGACACATCTCAAGTAGACCCCTTCAAATTAATTTCTATACAAAACCCCATTTTGATCATATAATGGATTTCCTTGAGCCTTAGGGCCCTCTTTTACTCCCTGGTTAGTCTTACAAGACAAGTACCATTAATTAGTAAATGAATGATGGAATCATACCACTCACTTGTTTGAAAGCTTTGATGATCAACTTGCATAATACTTAGCTTAGGGATGGAGACCTTATCACCTTATTAGATTTGCAATTTTCATTTCTATGTCATATTTTTATAGAACTGACATCCATTTACCTCTATGTTTTCCAAGTTTATTCTAGCTCAGCATAATTTTTGTGGTAGGGTCAAGTAGAACAACATGCACCTTATTTCTAAGGATATAGTGCCTAAATTTATTTATTGCCTTAACTAATGCATATGCTTTTTTATCAATCAATGAATAGTTCAATTCAGCATTCTTAAAGTTAGTACTCATGAAAGTTATTGGGTGATCACACCCATCAACTTTCTGAGTTAAAAATATATCCATAGTATCGTTAGATGCAAAATAATAGAGATAGAAGTCCTTTGAAAAGTTAGGACTTATCAAGACTAGAGCTTGGCTAATTGCTTTGTTGATGTCATTGAATGCCTTCTTGGATTTCTCATTCCATGAGACCTTGGCATCCTTCTTTATCATGTTATTTAATAGCTTAACAATCTCTGTGAATATAGAAATGAACTTTCTTAAAAAATTTATATTATAAAAAAATGATTTTAACTCTTTTCTACTCTTTGGAGGCTCTATCTTAGATATAAGTTCCATTCTTTCAAGATCTATGGAGATCTCATCTTTAACTATAATGTGGCCTAACAATTTTACCTTTAGTAACACAAAATATGCTCTTATTTGGGTTAAAGGAGATTCCATACCTTCTACATCTCTCAAATACTTGAAGTAAATGCAAAAATTGATCTTCTTTAATTTTATAAAAAATGGTTAGATCATCCATGTATATAATGATGCATTTACCAATCAAACCTTGGAAGGCATGGTCCATGGCCCTTTGAAAAGTATCTCTTGCATTTATTATCCCAAAAGTCATTCTTTTGTATGCAAAGGTGCCCCATTTAGTTGTGAAATTTGTCTTTATCTTGTCTTCTTTATCAACCAACACCTAGTTGTAGCCTAAAAACCATCAAGAAAAGACATCATGGTTTATCCTAAAATAATTTTTATTTCTTGGTCAAGAGAGAGAAGAGGATAATTATTATTTTCAAATGATTTATTCAAATTTCTAAAGTCAATGCATATCCTAATCTCACCATTCTTCTTCCTTACTGGTTCCAAATTGGCCACCCAGGTAGAATTCTTGATGAGAAACATAATTCTAGTATCTATCAATCTCTTGACCTCTTTGAAGATCATTGGTTATAAGATAGAGGTCATAGGTCTTTTCATTGGTTATAAGATAGAGGTCATAGGTCTTTAATTTTTCCTAAAAGGTTTAAAATTTTCCTTAAGGGGTATGGTATGGGTGATGACTCTTGGACCAAATATCTTCAAGTCATCATAAGACCAATCTATGACATCTTTGTACTTTTTTAACAGCTCTTTGACCTTCTTATTGTCAACACTAGTGTAGTATTTTCCAACATTAACTAGTTGGGGTGATCTTGGGGTCCAAGATAAATAGTATTTTAGTCCTTCCCACTTACTTTAGGAATCTTAAAAACCTTAGACAACTTATCTTGATCAAATAGCCTCTTCAAGGCAATCATCCCTTTAAGGATCTTATTCTCATTCAATTGAATAACTTTACCATCAAACTTGCCTTCTCTAAGTGCATTTTCATCAATTTAATCAATAATATGAGCCTCAAATGCTCCTGAACTAGTCATGAAATTTAAGATTTGTTGATCATCACTAAATACCTAAAAATGATTCACATTATCTGGGACCAAAGGACAAGGTATTAGCTCAATGTTGAAGTTAGGTAGTCATGGTCAGGCATGAGGTTGGTTGCAGTAGATGACAACACATCAACAACTTTGTTCTCCTTTCTGGGGATGGAGACAATGTTAAAGGCATCAAAAAACTCAATTAGATCCTAGACCTTGAATTTATACATCTCAAGATACGAAATTTTACATTTATATTTACTTCTCACCTGGTTGACTACTAATTCCAAATCACCATAGACTAGTAGCTCTTTTACTTTATTTTTGATAGCAAATTGCAAACCTAAAATGAGGACCTCATACTCAGTAAGGTTATTGGTGTATGGGAACTAGAGCCTATAAGAAGCATGGTATTTCTTACCAATAGGGTTAGTTATAATAATGCCTAATCTAGATCCATCTTTACACCTAGCACCATCAAAATGTAGCTTCCACAACCCAGGCATAACATAAGTATTCTTAGGATCACATACCTTTGCAATATCTAGGGTGAAAACCCCTAAGTTTGAGTTAATTATATTGACCCTTTCATTGAAAACATTGTACTCAGTGATCATGTGCTTCATTCTCAGATCTCTTTCAACCCTGATCTAGTTTGGAACTCCTTTCTAAGAAAACAATAAATGTGAACAATCAGTGGACATGTTGCCATTTAGATCTTCGGTCCATTCCCTAATTAACAAGATCCCATAAACATCAATAATGTCAACAACTTGGATATCAATAAACTATTATACTCTAAGCTCAAAGGCCAATTGCATATAGACATTTAATAATTCCCTAATCACCTTGACACTAGATTTGTCTAATTGAGTAACAACTCTATCAAACTTAATAGGTGTCAAGCCAAGTTATTTGCAAACACCTATTGGCATGGTATTGGTGGATGCACTAGAATCCAAAAAAAATTGTGAAAATTCTTATCGAACATCTTGACTGTAAGTAGGAAAGGAGGAGATTATGCCTTAGCTTTGTGTAAAGCCACATTAGCATTATCAGCTTGGGTGGTTTATTGGATTTCTTTGATAATGATTTTAGTAAAAGGTCCCTTTATTTTATGATCTATGTTAATTCATTTAATGTGAGGTTAAATTTTATCGTTTTCATGTCTTCAACAATATTATAACCAGTCTTGTTTAAAGAACTAGGAACATCAACATTATGCTTAGAGGTACTCCCTTTGGGTGGTTCTGGATCATTGCTTGAAGGCATGTCTAAAGGAGTTCTAAATTTATTTAGAGGCATTGAGGTAGTCAAGGGCTGCCTCTACTCTCTATTCCTCAAAGGATAAGTCTTCTTCATGAATTTTTGGAAGGCTTGGATTTCCTCAGGGACATCATTAGATTCATTGTCCTCTTGAAAAGGGAAATCAAACGTGTCTACCATGAAAGTTTGATCAGTAGTCTTGGATCCTGAAGTACCTACACCACTATAATTATTAAGGACCACTTTAAATGTGTCTACCTCTTCTTGGAAAGCTTCAAAATCCTTACAAAACTCAATACAATCAATCTCAACATTCTTGGCTATAAAATGCACTCTATAATAATAAGGCAAAAGTCAGTAAGATTAATGTCCATAGTCCTCTTTTTAGAAGATGGTTCATTATTATTATTATTATGGAAATTATCATTCAAAAACCTATTATTTATCCTATTAAACCTTTGGAATGAGAATTTCCTACCAGAGCTTTCTCTAGTATTGCCAACTTATTTTTTTAGCTAAAGAAAATCAGTGCTTAACTTTTGGACCATTTTTAAGATAGACTCATTCTCATTCTTAGGAATTTCATAATTATGCACCTAGTTATTGTTAGCACCAGAAGTTGGTACTAAATCTCTTTGATCATTTACATTGAATCCATTAGCATTAGGATAACTCAAAAATCCTAAATTCTAGATAGGAGCAGTATGACTCAAAAGCAATTGATTCAGATTTGGGAGTTGATTCAAGGCTAGAACATTCTGATTATTATTAGGTAATATGTTTAGAATGGGTAAATGTGGGTTGATATTTGGGATATCATAAGTCATTTATCATTGGGGATGTATTTGATCATTAATGTTCACTACTTCAAAATAAGACAGGCTAATGAAGTTATAGCTAGAAGAGACCTTTTGAAAAATATATAAACCTCATCCATTACATCCTTGTATATTTCTAAAGATAAAACCTCATCAAGTTTATAAGGGTCTATGGTCCTACTATACATTTTATATAACCTAGCATTAAGGACCTTATGGGCTTGCTTGCATCCCTCCTGATGGTGGCAAACTGGTGGTATATGACACATGGACTAACAATTTTTCCAAATTAGTCTATGAAAACATTAGTGAAACCATCCCAGCTAGTAATATAATTATCAATAAAATTGAGAAACCATTCATATATAGCATCTTTAAAAGTAAATGGGAATAATCTACATGATACATCTTCATCTATGACATTTAGCAACCTTAAAGCATCTTTGATAGATTTAATGTGCTCTTTAGTAGTTACAATACCAGTTGGACTAAATGTTGGCAAGTATTTTTCAAGATTACATGGGAGATCATGTACCACACTTGGCATATTGATTGAAGAATAGCCCATTCAATCCATACCTGGATGAAGGTCAAAGGTAAGGGTACCTTGAAGAGGTGAGGTTGGTAAAGATTTGGAATGTCTATGCCTACCATTATCTTGCCTGGCTCTTATATGGAATTTAATCTCAAGCAAAGGTTCTATTGTCTCTTAATGTGATCTTGTTCAAAGCCTTGGCAATTCTAGCTTGAAGATTGAAGATCCTATTTTAAATACTATGTTTCAAGTTAATCTTTATAAAGAACAAGGATTAAACATGCACATTAAGCTAATTTTTTATATATTTGTATAAAGAACTATAAAGGACATCAACCTTTGACTAAGCTAACTCAAAGATGTGTCTAATTATTTAAATATGGTTTTTCTTTATAATTCCAAGCTCAAATAAACCTAGATTTATGAAAAATATACCAATCTTTGATCAAAACAAGCTATTCTAACCTCAACTACCATGGGATTTTAGATCTTAAGCCACATTTAACAAAATTAAGCATCAAAATTCAAAGAACTATGATCTTTGTCTAACAGAAGCACAAATATATGTCAAAGACCACAAATATCAATGATATTTATGCTTTTGAGCAAAGAATTATGCAAAAATGCAAGGATAACACCAATCTTAGATCAAAACAACAAGATTAACAAAGATTCAATCAATTCACAAAGAGGCCCTCTTTTTAGTGCCAGTGGGATTTGTTGATGCCTCTAAATGTATTACAAGTGTCCTTAGTGTTCAAAAAACACTTCTCATTTTAGAATTCTGGGAATTCAAAGCATGAGTAGCAGGTTTTGGTAACTTATGTTACCTATGGTGAAATAATGATAGATCAATGTTTACTTATTCCATAAAATTTATATTAATTGATGGTTGGAAGCCATCATGGACCAAATCTTTGAAAAGTGTAAGTATCTATGCTAATACTAGTGAATTATGATCAAAGATTAAATTACAGACTAATTTGAATGGACACTTACAATTAAATCTAAACTAAAGTGATCTAGTTAAAAAAGAATCAAAAGAGAATATTAAGGCAGAAAGAGAATAGGTGATTATTGATCTTAGCCTCAAACATTATGACAAAGTTTCAATTATAATTGAATATGCATTTTACTAGTATATAGTGAAAAATAACATCAACTCATATCTCACTACACACCAAGCAAACCTCCAAGGATGATATAAATAAGTATAAGAAAGAACTAAATTTTATTTAGAGATTTGCTACCATAGTCAAATAGCATTTACACATTCTAATGCAGAGCAAATAAAATGAAGCAAATTCAAGATAATTCAACTAATCTATCTAAAACACAAATTAGCAACTCTGTAATCAAAAATGCAACTCACAATTCATAGAAACTATTCAAATTTAAGACTTAAGGCTATTAATTGAGAGAAAATCCATGTAGCAATTGACACAAATAAACTTGGACAATCTTTTTAGAATTTTTGTATTGTATTAGATACTTAAACTATACAAATTGTGCTTAAAATTATCTCTTCTACAAAATGGTAGTACTGCCTTTTATAAGAGGACAAGGTAGTATGCTTGTTAGTTGCAAGATACAAATGTATAAGTAAGGATAGCTATAATTTTTCTACAAAGTTATAGAATACATTTGCTTTTCCAAACTAAACTGACCTAGAGGAAATACACTAACAAACTATCATATGCCTTTACAAAAGAATATTCCTCTTTCAAAATATTACAAAAAATTTTAAAAATAGAATATTAATAATCTAGTTGGAGGGCCCTGCACCTGAGAAATTTCTTGTTGTTGCTAAAGGATGTTCATATCCCTCTATTTTTGTTTTAACCAACTTTAAGTCCACAGCCAGTTTCAAGAGACACTCTTCTTCTTTGTCAGTAAGCTCATTCAATTCCCTATCATTCCTAGCCATAGCTTCCTTGATGTTGTTGGACTCAATTATCCTTTCACCTTTATTGAAGATCATGTCTAGGATCCTATTATTGTCTCCCTTAGACTAGCCTTGAATTTTACTTTTTATCTCTTGAGTCACCAAAGTAGCCCTATGTTTGAATTCATCATCCTTGATAATGCCTAGGACAGTAGGTTGTGTAGGGTCTTTGAGCATTGTCCCAAGAAGTTTTTCAATCTTTTCCATTAACTCATCATCATATTTTAGGATTTTCTCTAGTTCATATGACCATACACTCAAACTTTGGATCTTGTCAACGAAAATGCCTAGAATGGCATTCAAATATCCCAAGCTAATTGATTTAAACCTAAGAATCTACTTTTCAACTCTGATGTTGATTAACCTTATTATTTTGTCCTATGAAGCTTTCTATTAGGCTATTAGACCCTTAGTCACTATCTTCTAATGCACCAATGCACTCTACCTTCACTTCATTGTTTTTAATTCATCAAACATATCAAATAAGGATTTCTCAAGCATCTTGACCATTACCTTAGGCAATGATAAGATAACATGTGCCTTCAAATCCTCATTTTCCTTCTCTAGGTTAGATATTCTTTATTTTATCCCCCTGATGCTAAATCTGACTTGAGCTGAGTGAGCCTCAATCAGTTATTTAATGGCTTCTACAAGGATGGGGTGCTCACCAAGTCTCTAACCTCCAACTAAATTTAAGCCCACAAATGGCTTGACCTTTTGAAAGGTGAATTCCTCAGTCCCCACCATAGCTTTTCTAGTTTTCACTTTATCTATTCCTACTATCTCAAGATTAAATTTGACCTTGGTGGTTGGTTATATATAATTAGGAGGTTCTAGGACCTTGATTCTTATGTTACTTAATGCTCTTAGAGCATCCACTTGCTTTTTATCTAACCCTACAGTGGTCACTATTCTTCTCTCTTCATCTTCCTTCATCAAATCCCTTATCCATGGCTTGATGTCATCATACACATCAACGTTGAGAATTTGGGTAAAGGCCCATGAGTGGGATAAGGAGGGGATCTTTTGTATTTTCCCATAGATGAACCAATCAAGGTTGTTTGGTCCATGGATGGGATATTCCTCACTAAACAAGTTAACTTCACTCATGGGGTGAATGAAAATTAACTTTTGCTTCTTTTGTCCAACTGAGTCAATTTTTAGTTTTACCTTTCTCTTATTTAATGGTGCCATTAGAACTAGGTCCAAGGCAAATTCTTTCCCTTTTTTTGTTTGGCCTCTTCTACATGGGCTTAGGATTCTTTAGCTTGCTCCTCTTCTTCATCAAGTCCATATGCTTTAGAAAGGAATTTGAGGGAATCCTCCACTATTTCATTAGGATCTAGGGCAATATTTTCTAGGTCCTTAATGGGAGATGTTGATCTTTGAGTTAGGGCTAAGGATGATGGTCCCTCACTAGGCCTCTCTTCTAACCTCTCCTTCCCATGACCTTGTGTAACATGTGCTTGGGACTATGGCACTTTCATCTATGGTTATTATTGAGGTGGCCTAAAAGGTCTAGGTAGTAAATGGTATTGAAGAGGTCCCATTTACCATTTGTCCCCTAGTGGATTTTCATTAATAGTCAGTCTATATTCAAGTCTAGCATTATGTTTCTTAAACCTATCTAGTACTTCCTCAAAATTATTAGCCCTGATGTACAGAGTGTCATAGGGACCAAGCTGATGTTCATAAACTGGTTTGGGTAGTTGCTTGTTCTTCAAATGTTTGGCCACCCTGTCATAAGGATCCCAATGCCTTGGGTCATCTAATTGAAATCCAAAAGAGTCTCTATGCCTGGTAATGGTGTCTACATGTTTCCAATCTTGAAAAATATTTATGCCAATTATCAAAGTAAAGGGATGGAGGAGGCCTTTTCTTTTCTCCTTTTACACTCCATCAACACCATGAAAAAGTTGAGATGTGATTTCCTACTCTACTAACTTTGTGGGAATATAGATAGGCAAATTGTAAGGTTAGATTAGAATCCCTTCAATTCTAATCATAGTATAATCTAGGTATAACTAGATGTCTCCCATTAGCTCTACATATTTCTTTATTAGAGGATTAATCCTAGGCATGGGGAACCCTGTAATGGCTTCTACTAAAGCAAGATAGACACAATCACAAATGAACTACATATGGTGTCTACATTTGAAAATATGTAGTTTTGAATAATAGTGGGAGACATTGAATCTACCCTCAAGTGACCAATTTTTGATGTGAGGGATCCTAGTGGAGGTAATTAAGGCATCCAATAGATAATACATCATAAAGAACTAGTTATTGGTCTTCTTCATGATAGCTATAAATTGTCTCCCTAGGTGGATGCTAATCATCTCTCCAATTGGAAAAGTGAAGCTCATTTTCTACCATGAAGTAGACATAAGACACCCAACTCTTATTGACATATGTGGTTGAAGGGGCTCCATATATTATATTCATTAGGTTCATCATTACCCCAATTTCTTTTCTAAACTAGGCAACTGGGATTCTTCCCTCAAAGTCTCAAACTACATGGTTCCCCTAGAGCAACCAAGGCCTAAGGATGGTGTCTAAGTCATTTTTTCCATTCCATTCCTTGATAGTGGGTAAGTACACATGGTGTTTTCCTAATTTTTAGTATCTATCAAAAGCCAATATGGAAATATATGCAATTCTCTTAGAGCTCCCCTCATGAATGATCCAGTCATGTTTAATTCTACAATCTATAAAAATGGGAACAAGGATGTTAATTCAATAGAGTACATTTGGTTTAGTAGTAGCATGATAAATACTAGCCATTTATATTGTAACTAGGTCATAATACCTCCTTCTGACTACATTAATACTTTGTTCTTCCTTGGTGATGGCTTGCACCTCCTCAATGGTCCAGAAAAGCTCAAACCAATTCCTATTTTTGGTGTTCAAAGCTATAGTGTCTAGGTCAATGTCTTTGAATAACCTCCCTTCATTGTCTATAGATAGATATAGTTCTATCTCATCCCTCAATTATTACCTCTAAGCTACCATGGCTATAAGACTTTTGAATTACTCACAATTGGATTGCAAATGGTTTGTGGTTAATTCTTTTGTGCTTAAATCATGATTGAACTTCCTTTAGATTTATTGTGATCAATCTAAGTTCACTTAAGGCCTTTTATTCAAGTTTTAGGTATTTTGAAGCTTTAATGTCAATGGCTTAATTGGAATTTAACTCATACATGCCTCAAATTTGATTTTGACCTTTGTTTTTATATGTTTGTATTTTTTAGCACACAAGATATATATTTTTTTTTATTTTGTGCTTGTGTGGTGCTTATTTGTCATTAATCTGGCACTTTCATGGCATTGTTCATAAATGCCTTCAAAGCACTAGCCATTGGTATTTAAAAATTGTCTTTTGCTTTGCATCATTAGATCAAGATCCTAAGATCAACATGGGTTTTTGATCATGATCTAGGGCCTCGCATGTCATTGGCCATCTTGGTATCAAGCCTCATAATTGTGCCACTTGGCACCTCCATGGGATTTCTTATCTCTTTATCCTACACCATTCACCTATTAAACATGCATCCACCATGTGTCAAGTGTATGGACTCTTAGAGATCTATTGAAAGGTCATCAAGGATTTCATACCATCATATCATTCAGGCCTGATGAAGTGTGATTCATTAATCCTGAAAGGTGTAAGGACTTTAATCAGTGCATAGCTATATAAAGGACTTAAGTTAAAAAACTTTTAGCTAAGTATATTTCATATTAATAAACATGAAAATACTTAGGTTAAAGCATTTTATGCTATGTTTTTAAAGCATATTATAAAAGTGGCCCCTTTGAATGATAGAAAAATATGCTCCTTTTGTCTAAGTGAAATTTTTGAAGATCTTAAATTTGACAGCCTCATGGTTGTCAAAGATAGCCTCATAGATGTCAAATGAGGTTCATTCTAACATCAAATTTAAGCTCATGAAATTCTTAGTTTTGGTGGGCTTAAATTTGATGGTCATGTGGATGTCAAAGATAGCCTCATAGACATCAATTGATGATTGCACGAATGTCAAATTTAAACTCATGAAGTTCCTAGTTGTGGTGGGCTAAAAGTTGATCGTCACATAGACATCAAAGATGGCCTCATAGACATCAAATAAAAATTACATGAACATCAAATTTAAGCTCATCAAATTCTTGCATTCTAATGTAGGAGTGCCATGTGGTAACTTTGTAGAGCTTCCTGGGCCTTTTGACTTTTTAATGTTGTCTTCATTCTATAGGATCTAAATCCATGAGTGATCACGAACCGTGGATCATGATCCAGGCACTTGTATATTATTGGTTCCTTTAATTAATTCAATTAAACAACCTAAGTTTTAAACTAAGGTATTTTTGTATTTAAATATATAATAAGTCCTTATGATAAAACATAGGCTTAAGCTTATATTTAATACTGGGACCCATGCTACCTTTGAACTCCCCTCATGCCATCTGATCTTCAATTTTGCTTAAGTGTAGGCCATTAGATCTACAAAAAAGTGAGAAATTTAAGTTAAGATTTTGGTAGATAGAAACTTATGCTAAAGTGTTAAGGATAAAGGTCTCATTCATATTGATAAACGTGAATGAGGCCTTTAGAATTAAGACTTTAGGCTGAATTGATAATAAAGGGGACCATGCTTAGGAAAATAAAAAGACCCTACCAATATGAATATTAGACTTGGTTAAAAATGTAGGAACAAAGGGGGAAAATAAAAGGGACCAAGTAGGACTTTCAAGTTAAGGTTTGGTTGTGTTAAGAAATATGACCAAGCCTTAACATGAAAATTAAACTTAAGTCCAAAGTAATTTGAAATGTTCTTGTCAATTTTCTCTCACCAAATGTAAATTTCAACCAAGGGTTTGAGGTGGGGTTTTTTTAAGGAGAGCCTTTAGAATATGAATCCAGGTTCAAGTTTTCATAAACCAAAGGCTAGTGAAAGCTTGAATAGGGTCAATTTATAAACTCTAAGCATGATCCACCAATAAGAGCTCCATGAAACCTATAACTTAAAGGCATGAGGGCCAATCATTAGCAATATTAAGCAAACTCAAATCAAAACAATAAATTAGTAATCTAACTTTATCAAAGTGGATGGTCTTCAAATTCTAATCATGTTCAAAACATGTCATGGTTTCAGGGTTAAGGTTCAAAGTACCTCAAGGGTCCAAATTTTCAAAAAATGGGGGCATGCTGACCTCAATAAAGTGTAATCACCTAAAAGTGGTATTTGAATGCTAAGAGTGTTGCTTGAGATAACATATTCCTAGCTTATCCCTAGAGCCTTTATCATACTTTCCAACCATTATGTAGACCACAAACATCTCCACTTAGATCAAATATAGTCCTATAATTATATTCCCAAATCCTAATATAGTGTGCCCAACAACCTACCAACTAGACACTAGGGCCACATTAAGGACACTAGAGCCATGTGGTGTTAATGTCCCCAACTTAGCACTAGTGTCTTTTACCCTAACTCTCTTGAAAAAATATATTTTCAAACTTATTCCCCTCCTAAGGTTGACCTAAACATATTTTATTATCCACACAAGCTATGAATTGCTATAAATACAAGACTATTAGACCTCTATCCCTTATATTGAAAAGAGATGAAAAAATCATATTTAAATAAGAAACAACTTGACAAAAATCAAGGTTATTAACCCTTATTTTTTCCTAATTCTACATACTACCATCTATAGCTTCCCTAAGCCCAAATTTCAAATATTTATAATTTCAAGCACACTTAGATCATTCAAAACCACTATCATTTTAGGATTCACTTACACTTGCACCAAGCACTAGGTGGGAGAACTACATCGGGCTAGATCCCTCCTCAGAGTATTGGTATGTAGGAAACTCTCTTCATAATGGGATTTTGAGGATGTCCATCCTATCTTAATAATGAACACACATTTCTATCTCATACCATACTTGCAAGGATTATAAGGGTTTGAAAACTAAATTAAATATCATAATCACATAATAGAGTTTCAGATTTTGTGTGCATACAAACATAACCCAAAAACACAGGCATAGGTACTCCTAGAAAATAGGAGCAGTCCTATAAAAAAGATGCTAGCACCTTTTTTAGGACATTATAGCCATATGGCACTACTATCTAGGTGGGTTGTTGCTATCTAGTGAATAATTTGACCTAATGACCCTGTTGAACATACTCGGACTTATTGATAACCCAATTTTTAGTACCTAGATATTCGATGATTGTTATTTTCCATATAATTATTTATTTTCACATATTTATTACTATTTTTAGAAATTCAAAACAATTCAAAATATAAAATAAATCCATTTTTATTTATTGTATATTATTTCACTGATTTGGGCAAATTAGCCCTTTAATCTAACTTAAGATTTACATAGTAAAACCCTAAAAGGTTAGATCATTTGATGAACCCAAATCAATTTGAATATTGATTCAAATTCTCGTTTGTATTTTCCAAAAAAAATTACAATAAATTATGGTTACAAACTTCTATTTTTCTAATTTTTGGCATCACCTAGATCATTTAATCAATCCCACATTAGGGTTTCATTTATTTAAATGTCATTTAAATTTTTGAAAAACAATCCCATTTCAAAATCCTAACCCTAGGTTTTACATTTCCATAACTCAAATTTCAAATCCATATATCTTCTAATTTGTATTTCATATAATCATGATAACAATGACAAAATAAATCAATCACTTTTTATTGCAAAGTTTAATACTTTCGTTTACATGCTTATTTCCTTTAATTCAGAATGAACTCAAAAATACATAAACACATGTATATATGATGATTTAAATCAATTTCAATATATAACATATTTAATACCATGTTATCTTTCTCCTATGTGTAATTCCATTAACAAGGAAACCTAGACACACATAAAGGATTTAGCACATAAGCTAAAAACTATGTTTCAAGTTTTGATGTCATATCTTATGCACATGAATGTATCTCCTTCTCCTCCTCATATCCTTGAGGGTGATAGCTACTTTCCCTCTAACTAGGTATACACTATCATTACTACATGGGATGAAGCAACCTATACCAATGTCACCATTCTAGATACTCATCATATTCATACCTCTTCCCTGTATGGCATGTGCCTACGTGTTCAATCAAAAACAATTAGGGTTTGCACTTGTGAGGCTCTATGTGATCAAATTATTAGTATCAAAAAGATAATTTAAGGTTTAAAAAATAAGAATCAACTATTACATGAAAATATTAAAACATTGGAAAATCAATTTACAAGATAAAAGCCTTTAGGGCACAATAGTATAAATCATGTATATGCATATTCACCTAGTCAATTTGTGGCAAACAATATTACATATTCAAATAATAAATCATAAAAAATTACATCTAAAACTAATTATTCAAAAAACATTCAAATTTAAAATAAGAGTTCAAGTGAGATACTAAGGGAAATGATTAAAACTAAGTTGATCAACCTACCCTCTCTACACCTAATAAGGAGAGCTACATATTATTTTGCATATCATAGAATACATGGACACCACACCAACTCATGTTTAGTATTGAAAAGGAAAATAAAATAAATAATGGATACAAATGACTCATATAATGACACTTCATATAAATAACATACAATAACACATCTACAAACTCAAAAATAGCACACAAATGGATACCAAAGCATAACTCTGAACAACAAAAGGTTCACAAAACATAATTAGAGAAATAAATAGTACAATAAGTATAGGTAAAGTAAGCAAGCCTGGCTATCTAAAATGAGGCTAAACTTTCAAAATGGTATGATTTTGGTCACAAATATATATAACATTTTGATTATCATGGTCAAGGTTTGGGAAAGCAAGCCCAAGGCATCACTACTCCTATTATAATAGTTGATAATGTTGGTCAACAAAGTGTGGGATTTATTTAACATCCTAAGGAAAATAATTTGCAGATATAGTTTATCAAGGAGAAATATGTAGATACACATGACATGTTACAGAAAGAGAAAGAACTTAACTTATAATGTCAAAATCATGTTAAGTCCACAAGCATTTCCAACAAAGGCTTTCTATCAAAAGAGACTCCACAACACCATATGCCTACAATAACCACAGTTTCAAAGGGAAAATTCACAATTCATCTTCCAAAGCACAATTTAGAAAGGTCAACTCCATAGTATGAGTAAATTCCCTCTAACATCCCAGGTTATCATGATTTTGGTGATGAATAATACTTAAATTCCTAATACAACATCATTCAACTATAACATAGCACTCACAATGCACAAGAGATTGTCATTCCTATTTTTGACATAGGACACAGTGATAGTGAGTCTCCCATGAGACTCGTGAGTTAGTATGGTTTCTCTTTTATTCTACATACATTCCCTCTCTTTTTCTCCTTATACTTAGTTCATTTTAATTTTTCTTGTACATAGTTTATTTTCATAAAATACAAAAATATTATAACATATCAAAAACACAAAAACATTCAAATATTACTCATAAAACACAAAATTTAAAGATTGTATGCATTGTTATGTTTACATTTCTTCTACTCTCTAGATACTACACATGATAACTATCTCAGTACAGTCAGTTTTATCATACATATATGCTTCACTTGTTCTTATCAAGTGTTTGCAAATTACATATAGGACTCTGATCCACTACACTGATTCAAACATATTATCATCTACCCACTGGGGATATATACATCAATCTAGGTTTATTCATTTGATACATCCTCTCACTTGGGGGCATCTTATACAAAGTTTATACTAACAAGTTTTATCCTTACATTTTATACATTCTAGTTTATGCATTGATATATCTTGATATTGATCATTGTTACGCATTGCTTATATTTTTTGCCAACCACCACTAGTTAGACTTGGTATATATACATCCAAGTATTTACATAGATTTTTATTATAGATTTTTATATGCTTTCATTTATATCTTTCCTAGTTTAGATTTGATTTTGTTTATATGCTTATTCTATTTGAGGGCATTTGAATATGCCATTATTGTTTGGATTTATACCACTTTTACTCATGTATGCCTTGGAAATGTGCCCATGTCCCTTGTGTGTGCTTTCTTGATTGTATATGTGGACATTTGAACATGTCCTTCTATGTTTATCTAAGCCAAGATTGCTTATTTATTGCATATGTGGACATTTGAACATATCCTTATATGTCTTCATTCTCAAATTTAGTGAAATGTGCCCATGTCCTTTATATTGTATCCCCTTGGCCTAATATTGTGTTCCTTTTGTGTTTTGTATGTATCTTTTATTTTATGCATCTTTACCATTACATTTGTCTTTGCTTTATACACACGCTAGTTTTCAATGCCATGAGGGACCTCATGCATCTACCCTTCCTACTTGGGTGTGGTGATGGACATCATGCCCCATCACCCTAGGTAGATACTCATATTTGATGTTATACACATTTATTACATATATCTTGACACCCTTGTGTAATTATAGGTACAACATACATCTTACTTTACATACTTATGCTTGGATTCTTTTATATTATGGTGTTATGTTTGCACATTGTATTAGAATATCACACAATTATTATATATGATTTGGCTAATACACATTGCAAAGCTATTTTTTATTGAGAATAATTCTTATACAAGTCAAAAACTACCCTCAAAAGAGGGGAATTCATAGGGGTTTTTCATAGAGATAAAGCTCCTAAATTTCTATTCATATATCATTTTTGGCATATAGGCTCTATTTCAAGAAATCAAACACATGTCAGACATAGAAAAAAATGACTTAGAAAGCAGTTTAATCACCTAAATTTTGGACTAGATAGACATTAACACCTAGATTGGGACACTAGCACTATAGGGCATTATTGTCCATTACATGGTACTATTATCAAGTAGCCTCAATTTCAAGGTAGTCCATATTATCTAGAATAGTACACTAGGTACAGTATAGATTTCCATAGATATAGTCATAGGTTTGATAGTTATGTTTATATTTTTCTCATATATGCTCACATTCAGCTAAAATTCATACCATTAGCTTATATTGAGTGCATCATGCATGGCATGATCACTCCCACTTTCAATTTAGATACACATATGTAGTTATTACATATTCAGTCTAGAATCAATATACTTAGATATCAGATTGGGGGCATGTGCACAACACATAATTTTCATATGCTCAGTTATACATAGGTTGATTATATGGAATGGAAAACTCTGTGTAATTATCTACATTATATACACTTGCTATCATATTCTCGATTGTCACCAGTTTCATGACTTACTCCATCTACAGTGGTTAGCTTACTCCATCTACAGTGGTTAGCTTTCTTGGGTGGCCTAGATCTACCTAATGTGCTTGAGTGGTCACACAGCTAACATACATAGTTAGACATACATAATTAGATACTTTCATCTATTTACATAGTTTAGTTTTAGATACATCTACTAAACATGGGTGGGTAATGATGGATTTATATCCTACTTAAGTTCTTGAGCGACCCACATGAGAGGGTTAGACACACTTACAGTCTTACCCAAGTTATTCACAGACCAAGTTCCATTGAGTAAGGGTGGGAAATGATGGATTCAAAAAGATTGAGTTATTGAGCCACCCATTTATGAGGATTGAGTAAGCTATCAGCTTAGTCAAGGCTATTCAATAATTTTATCACTATGTGCACTCACTGGATTGGTTCACGTACCTAATGCAGTGTATTCATTCCTTTCCTCTTTCCTATCTCTTTACTTATTTTTACTTAGTTACTTTATTCAACTTAGTCTTTTACATTTGATAATCTCTTAATTAAGGACTAAATTTTTCATGTTTCATTGTATGTCATTGCTTTGGGCCATGTTCATATACGTAGATCCAACTTTGCATATATTCAGAATCAACTACACTAGATTCACTTCCTAGGTAAGTCCAAGTACTCTTATTTTTAATTTATACTAGTCATTTCACTTTACTATAATTCTAACATAGAGGGGGGGGGAATGTAATACCTAAAAATGGTATTTAGATGATAAAAGTGTTGCTTGAGACAAATTATTCCTAGCTTAGCCCTAGACCTATCCTAAATCCTTTATCACACCTTTCTAGACACTATGCAAACCATAGACATCTCCAATTAGCTTTAAAATCATCTCAGAACTGTATTCCTATATCCTAACCCATTGTGCCCAGTAGCCTACTAGTTAGACACTAGCACCACATTAAGGACACTAGAGCCACATAGTGCTAGTGTCCCCAACTTGGTGCCAGTGTCCCTTAACCTAAAAAATTTTAACAAATATATTTTCAAATGTATTCCCCTCCTAAGGTCACCCTAATCACATTTTATTATTTTCACAAGCTATGGATTATTATAAATACAATATTATTAGACCTCTATCTCCTAGATGGAAAAGAGATGCAAAATTCCAATTCAAATAAGAAACAAGTTGAATAAAATTAAGGTTATTAATCCCTTTTCTTCCCTACTTATGCATACTACCATCTATAAATTCCCTAAGTCCAGATTTCAAATATTTCCAATCTCAATCACACTCAAGGAATTCAATACCATTATCATTATAGCATTCATTTGCACTTAGACCAAGCACTAGGTGGGAGAACTACATCAGGATTGATCCCTCCTCAAAGTATTTGTATGTAGGCAACTCTCTTCATAGTGGCATGTTGATAATGTACAACCTATCCTAGTAATGAACACATATTTTCATCACATGTCATACTTGTAATGAGGATTAAGGTTTGCATACTAAATTAGGTATTCCAAGCATAATACAAAGTTATGGATTTCATGTGTATAGGAACAGAACCCAGATACATAGGCATAGGTGATCCTAAAAAATAGGAATAGTCTTGCAAAGAGGACACTAGCACCATTTTTAGGAAACTAAAGCCACATGGTGTTATTATCTAGGTTGGGTACTACTGTCTAGTGAAGAATCTAATCTAGGCATGCTACTGACAACTCTCAGACTTGTCCATAACCTAGTTGTTAGCACCCAAATCTTTCATGACAGTTATTTTCTAGATAAGTTTCTATTTGCACATGTTTATTACTATTTTTAGAAAGTCAAATAAATAAAGATATATAAGAAATCATTGGTTATTTATTGCATATTATTTCATTAATTTAAATAACTCATCACTTTAATCTAACTTAGGCTTTACATAGTAAAACATTAAAAGTTTAAATTAAAGAGATTGTCTTCATTTTAAATGAGTTTTTATTACACATTTTATTTTTAAAAATATTTTGAATAACTATAATATTTATTTAAATTAGAATATGATATTATATTGGATATTTTTTCCATGAAATAAATTGAATAATTGTTTTAAAATATTTTTATATTTAATTTTAAATATTTTAATTATTATGTTTGTTTTATACCCAAAAAATTGATTCAATTTGTTCAATATGAAATATTCATTTGATTCCGAAGGAATTTTTTAATCATTAAAAAAAGTGTTACTTCCTAGATATTATAATAATAATATTTTTTGATGTTATCAATTACACTAAGAGATAATACTATTGAATGAAATCATTTTTTATCAAAGATAAAATTATTACAAGATATGGCTCAAAGACACAAAAATAATATGAAACTAGGAATTATGAAAGCTCCTACTAAACATAATTTAAGACCATGATCATCGGTCCAAGACTATACACTCTTCCTCCTCCATGAAAAGAGTTTAAAGTGGCTCTATCAGCTAGGAATCATTTAGGTTTGAAATGTTAATCTCATGTCTTGAGAAGATGTCATCAATTATTTTACCTTTATTAACCTCCACCAAATCCAAATCTTTTTAAAACATCTAAATATGGTCTAGTCTTTCCCCCAAACTAAAACCCAAATGCTCAATATCCTCATGTAATACATTAGTGTTTTTAGAACTATAGATAGCTATCTATAATCCAATCAGCTATGCCACCTTCAGAGTATCAATATTTGAAAAGGATTGGCTAGGGTCTTTCATGTCATCAATAACACTTTCAAAAAAAGCTCCCTTTCACAATCTATCTTCTAGATGAGCCTTGAATAGATTATTTGTCATCCACTTTAATAATATATGATATTTTACTCCCTCAATTTAATCACTTGCAAAGGACTATTTTTATATCATGTATTTTTTTTTTGTACAATAAGACACTAGCATTAAGTAATTACTTTAACTTGAGATCATTCACTAAGTCCAATTATTTTTTGAATGTCCTCATTATAATATTTTTTGCTTGTCTCATTGTTTATTTCACAAATGATATTTATGATCTTCTCCTTTCCACTATTATTCATGGTTATCCTTGAGGGTCTTACCTTGTCACTTTGTTTAACCATGTCTAAAGAGATATGAAAATAAAAATAAATCCAAATTCTCAATAGTATGTCAAAATGAGTAATTTATGAAGTAATGAGGAATGATGAAAAGAAGCCTCTTGATTTTTTTTTAAATTAAAAAATGGAAACCAAGCTTTCTAGGTAGTTAATATTACATGATTTCCCCATGCATAAAAGTAAATACTAATAAAATTTTATGGGTCAAAAAGAAATGGATGATATTTTGACTAGGTTGTCTACAAGAACCAACCCAATACATAAATAGAACAAGTTACAATTTAAGAAAATTCTAAATAATAATATTCTTAAAGAGATTATCCATGCTTAGATCATTGAAAAAAATAAGTTATGAAGATGGAGAGGCATAGTGAGTAAAATGCTTTGATGACTATTCATTAACACATGTGAATATATACAACACAAAACTAGTTATAACATCTGTAATTATCTAAATAACTACCCAACTGTAACACTTAACTAATGACTAATAATCAAGTTAACAATGCAATACATGAAAACTATGCTAACATTCCCCCCTTTATTACATTGTTTTTACAAATGTACCCTTGATACAAATAAAATTTCACATTGTCCAGTGACTTGGTGAGTATGTTTTCTATTTGCAAATATGTTGGGTAGTACTGGAGTTGAATGTGGTGGTTCAAGACTTGTTTTCAAATGTAATGGCATTAGACCTAAATGTGTTTGGTTATTTCATGAAATAATGGATTCTTGACAAACATCAACACACCCTAGTTATCGTATTAAAGGATTGGTGGCTAATTTTCAAGAATTTCCATGTTAGATAGAATGCAACATAACCAAATTGATTCGCACATTGCTCCTCATGTGGCATGATATTATAACTTTATAGATGAAATATCAATTAAATATTTCTTCTTACTAATTCATGAAATATATCAAGAATTGAAATGAAATATATATCATGAATTTCATTTCCTGTCATCAACAAATCCTACATAGTCTGAGTCTGTATAACTCTATAATAAGAAATGTGATTTATTCTTGTATTTAAAACCATTCTCCTATACCTCAAACATATATCAAAACTCAATTTGATATAACCCAATGACATTTCTTTGGATCCTACATGAATCTTGAAAGATAGATCATATGTTTGGTTTAGTATATGTCAAGTAAATTAGACTACCAAAGATTTACCTATATTGAGTTCCACTTACTTGAGGTGAATCCTAAAATCAAGATAGTTGAAAACCCTTCTCCATCAGAGTTTAAAATTGTTTACAATCTATCATCCTGTATTTATCAAGTAGTTTCTTGGCATATTTGATCTATGAGGCAAAATTTTGATTCTTGTTTTTCCATATCTCCAATCCAAGATAATAATGATGTAGCCCCAAATATATCACGTCGAAGTATTTCTTTAATTCATTCTTCACTTCTTCAATGAGATCATCTAAGCTTCTTATGGTCATAAGATCATCCACATATAAAACAAGAATGACAATATTTATGTCTACCTAATTGATATACAAATTTGAATTTAAGGGTCCATGAATGAATCCATATTGCAATAGATGATCATATATCTTAATGTATGATTCCCTTGGTGCCTGCTTAATTCCATAAAGTGACTTGATTAGATGACATAAATTTTTAGGATGTTGTTCATCAATAAATCCTTTTGGTTGGGGCATTTACATTTATTCCTTAACATCAGCTTTCAATAAAGGTCTTTTGACATCCATCTACTAAAGCTTCCATCCTTTTTGTGATTCTAGTGCATAAACAACTCTGATGGTTTTGATATTTGTAGTGGGTGTAAAGGTCTCCTCATAATCAATTATTTCTTTCTAATAATACCCCTTTTCAAAAAGTGTTTTTTTATTATCAATGGATCCATTTGCCTTATATTTTTTTTCAAAATCCACTTGCATCCAATGGGTTTCTTTCCTATAGGTAGATTAAGAAGTTACCACATCCTATTTTTTATCAGGGAATCATATTTGAAATCCATGGCCTTCATCCACTAAGGTTGAGATAATGCCTCTTAAACTATCTCTAGTTCAATTCTATCATCAACTAGACTCATTAGTGTGATATTAACCTCATTTCCCACCTATCTTCTTATCCAAACTTCTAATAAATTATCTGAAATAGTGTTTAGGTGTGAGTCCTAATGATGCTTTCTACCCACTTTGGACATCACTATTTCTACTAATTTTATGAAGAATTATCTTCCAAATTTCCAAGATCAACTAACAATTCTCCTTATAGCTCATCTTCATCATGCTCGTCATCCAATTGTGGAATCAACATATGAGAGGTGGTTATCTTTGAATCCTCTTTATGTGTCAATGATTTTAATGATGACTCATCACAAACCACATCTCAACTTTCATAAATTTTCCATGACTTAAGATCCATGAGATGATATGCCTTTGAGGTGGTACTTTACCCTAGTAGGATGCATTAGAGTGTCTTTGGTTTGATCTTCTTCCTCTTTTTTAGTTGGGACATGCATGTATGATGTAGAACCAAATACTCTTAAATGGTATATCAAAGGTTTATGACCAATCCATACCTCTTTTAGTGTCTTATCTTGAAATTAATTTGTAGGTTCTTTTTTGAGAAGATAAATGCCTATCTAAACTACTTATACCCAAAATGGCACCTCTAAATTTATAGTGGAAAACATGTAATGAGCCATCTACATGATGAAACTATTATTTTTCTCTATAATTCCATTATTTTGGGTTGTATAGGGAGTAGTCAAGTGTTGTTTGATGTTGTGTTTCTTCAAGAATACAAATAACTCCTTTGATGCAAATTCCCCCTAGATCTGAGCAAAGGAGATGAAGAGGGTTCCCTAACTGGATCAAAAAAATATAATATAAGACATCAAAATGAGAAAAGTCTTCACTCTTCTTGTTAAAAAATAACACCTAAGTTTTGTGAGATAAATCATCAACAAACAATTGGAAGTACTTGAATCCTTAAAAAGAGGCAAGCATGGATCCACATAAATTGATATGCACCACATCGAGATGATCCTTAGTATGAGATAAACTTAGATTGAATGAAACCCTATGTTATTTTCCTCTAAGTAATCCAAGCCTTATAGGCAAATAATGGGAAAAATAAGGTATACCATGTACCATTGGCTTAGAACTTAGCTAGTATAGGGAGCTAGTACAAAAGTACCCATATCAATAATGCCAAAGGGTAGTAGATTTAGTTGTATAGGCAAAGAGAGCAACTGTATTAGATGAAATTGCATCTAGTGCAAATAAATGATCCATCATAAATGTTCTATAAATTATCTTAAATTTTCATGAAAGGAGATAGGATTTAGTGTTATTTTTTATAAGGAAATACACCTTAACCTTGTGATTCAAGAGTTGAATCATAGACAAGATATTTGTGATCACACCAAGGACATACAACACCTTTATGAGAGTACAAATTCTCATCTCAAGAGGAATGATGCTAATTTTAATTCTTTCTAAAACATACTCCTTATCATCTATGATTAAAACTTGATCTCTAGTGGGTTGATTAGTCAATGAAGCAAATAAATCCTTGTATCATATCATATGTTTGTTGGTACCTGTGTTAATCATCCAAACATTACTCACTGGTGATGAGGTTTGGGAGACAAGAACTACATTCTTATATGAACCACACTCTACCTTTACTATTACTTTCTCTTTAGATGCATCATCTTGTTCTGGTTACTTTTTTTCCTATACATATCCTTATTGCTTCTATTATTGAAGATGTCTTTTTTTATTTTTATGAATTATATCCACTATATGTGCCCTCTTGACTAGATGTGCCTTGAGTCAAGGCATTATACCACTATTGATAAGGGTCATGCATATTGGTATAATAAATATGGCACCACTACTTTGCCTTCTCAGATTTCTATTATTATTATGGCTACTTTGGTGGTCCTTTCTAGAACTTTGGACCACATTACATGAAAATTAGTTCTTTGTCCTCAAAATCATCTTGCATGGACTGAATGGCTTCTTTTTGTTAGATCAAATTCACTAATTATTCTAAATATACTAATTATTTTGTAATGTTTGGTGTCATGATGAATGTGTAAAATTGAGATGGGATATCTCTTAGTGTGATTGGAACCAACATTTTATCCTCAATCATTTTTCCAATGGCAACTAGTTCTAATCAAATTTCTTCCACCTAGTATAATAACTCCTCAACTTCATCACATAATTTCATACTGAGTATATGAAGTATGGACTAGGGATGGATGATCTTTATCTAGTTCTTCACCTCATAGATAGTATACAAAATATCCCAAGCCTATTTTGATGTCTTTACATCCAAACATGTGTTTGAACATCATTAGTGATACTGAGAGTAATTAACATGAGGACTTTAGCATCTAACTTGTCATAATTTTCCTACTCATCAGCACCAGTAGGATGAGTTACTTTACCAATGACAATGTCCCATAGTTCTTTAAACTTAATAATCATGTGTATCTTTATCTTCCAAGTTACAGAGTTGGGTCCTTTTAGGAGCTTGGAATTAGAAAGGAGCAACTTTGGTGCTAACATATTTCATATTTCTCCATTAAATATGCAAGTTGATTACAAAAATTGAAACAACAAAGGATACAAAATATTATAATGCTTCAAATTTCTATATAAAAAAGGTACCTTGATGCCTTTATAATATCAATTTGTTGGATTTATCCCACAATAATTTCACGGGCACTTTTCTAATCATTGTCCTCATTTTTTCTAGCCTAATGGTATCCAACTGATTCACATCACCTCTTCCTCATTCAAACAATGTAGATGCACTTTTATCTTTATTCAAGACAGCAACAACCTTAAAGGAAAGGGATCAATAGTGATACAAATTTTGTAAACATCTATCATAAGTTTGTCAATAGTTTATTAATCCTTTGGCCAATCTCAATTTTAGCCACTTCACACATCAATATGCTTTGGGCAACATCAATTTCCATGTAATAACACTACACCCAAAATCAATTAACCAAATAAACATGGTTACAGAAGAGTTCCTCAATGATTAACTCAATGTACTTCTCTAATACCAAATTTAATGAGAAAAATGCTTCAATGATTATTCATTAACATAGCATGTGAATATATACAACACAAAACTGGTTGTAAAAAACATAATTGTCTAAACAAATACCTAACTGTAGCACTTAACTAGTAACTACTAGTTAAGTTAACAATGTAATACTTAAAAATTATGCTAAAAAGAGGGAGAATTCAAAAATGGGTTACATAATCTTAGGAAAATGGTAGATAAAACTAAAACTAATACTTTTAAAGACCTTATCTAATGTCTCCACATTCTCAAAATTAACTTGATATCATAAACCAGTAAAAAAATCATAGATAGCCTATTTCATAGAAAAAGAAAAATATTGAATATTTGAGAGTAATTATGGGTCTCCCCATGCAATCATATGCTTGTATATAATGATAAAACTAGAGGTGGGTGATGAGTTATTAAACTAATCACACATGCCATCTCTTAAATCATTAGTGATGGAAAGACCATTTGTCGATTATCTTATTAGTTTCCATGTCCAAGTGCTTGTATTCCTAAGTATTATTGTAATCATAAATTAATGTGGAATAATATTTGGATATTATTTATTTATAATTTACATTTATGAGAGACATCACCAAATTTGGATTTAGGTAGTGATAACTAAGCCCCACCCCTAAATCGATAAAGTAATTGACCACTTGAATCCCATTTTGACTGACATGGTTGATTGTGCAAACCAAGAAATTTTCAATAAGGTCCTTATGATCATCAAATATTATAGATAACTACAAATTTTAACTATGATATTTTATTTAAAAATATAAAATTAATCTTAAGTCTCATTTAATCTCAATATTACTCAATTTATTTTCTAGATCAATCTTGAGTCCTCTAAAAAAATATTTAACCTAGGAAACATTGTTGGTATATTTTCCTAATGCTTCACTGCATCTAAGAAGAGGAGATCCTTTAAAAAAAATTAAAATGGCTATATATCCCACCAATCCATGAAATCCTTTCGTATCTCCATCAAATTTTAGTTTAATGGTGAAAGACTATCGACATGACCAACTATCATTAGATTATACCTTAATATTTATGCCTACATTTGATCTAGGACCTTTTCAAGGAAGCTATTTAATCTAAACAAAATTTTAAAATATTTAGGGATAATTATACCATCTTTTAGTGGTCATGTCATGATCAATGCCTTCACTAAATTCTAGACCCTATATATTATAGTATTTAGATCCCCAACCTCCCCTTTAAATTTATTTTGTTCTTTAAATCCAAGTATTTCATTAAATCAATGTAGGAATATAATTTCAAATCTATGATAATGGTGGATATTAAATAAAAGATAACCAAGAAACTAGACAATGTTTAATGTTTTAAGGAAAGGTTGTGTAGAAGTTAAATTTATGAATAATAGAGTTACAAGTTTAATTTGAGAATTAGAAATAAATAATAAGATTGATCATATCTTATTCATGTTATTTATTAATAACACCCAATGAATGACCTTGAAAACCTTTTTTACATATTTTACTAAGTAAGAATTTTATCCTAAAAAATAATACAAAAATTTGAATTTACCTTGGGAATTCCATACCTGAACAAGATCTAATTTGAAAGGAAAGGTCAAGGTCCTAAAGATCAATAGATATAATGGCTATGTATCCATATTTAACATTATAGATTCATGTATTCTATCTTATAGTTATTATCTTATCCTATTATTTAGATAAATTAAAGGGCCTAAGAATTTTTAAGATTACTTGTTTTTCTTCCTAGAATGATCTATAACTAGTAAATATTGCCAACCATATTTAGTAACATTGAAATAGTTTTTAACATAGATACCATATATTTCAACACACCAAGTTATAATAACATTCTATTATGTGATAATATTAAATGGAAAATATTTTATCCAAGCGTATACAAGGGAAAGTGGAGATGATGTTCAAATCAATCCTAGCTCAGAGAAGATAAATCATACTATCCTTTCAGCTTGTTGGTACATTTAGACAACTAGGGTCAAGACCAATATGGATATTCTTGACCTAACCAAGGTATCCCTTACCAAAACAATGTCACTATAAAGGATTACAAAGCCTCTAGTCAAGTAATACCATGTGATAACCCTAGCTAGGTCCTATGTTTTTTATTCACAAGTAAATGATAGAAGTAAAGTAAAATTTGACCTAGTGATCACCAAAGCATGTGACATAGAATGGGGGTAATAAACATA
The DNA here is from genome assembly GCA_037957365.1 of Torreya grandis. Lineage (NCBI taxonomy): Eukaryota > Viridiplantae > Streptophyta > Pinopsida > Cupressales > Taxaceae > Torreya > Torreya grandis. The sequence continues at coordinate 49,528 of JARHVA010009511.1, read as the reverse complement.
AAATTAAACATGCATAGAATAATTCTAATATATATATAACCTTAATGTATGGAGAGATAATTACATTCAAAATCCATTATTTATGTTAATTTTATCTACTAAACTAGAGGAGTAAGAGTTAGAGATACTTGCTTTGAATATGAACCCATCAAGACTCAATATCTCCCTTGGATAATGGTGCTTTTCAAGATGTTCTTGTGTTTTTTAATGATCACTATGATAGGCTAGCACTAGGATATATGACTTTTATGCATCCAAGACTTTTCCACAAGATAAGATCCTTATCTCCAAGTGTAAACCCTAAGCAATGACTCCTCAAGTAGAATGGTGGAAGAGCATATTGTAAAGAAGCACAAATGAATGATTTAACTATTTCTCTCTCAAAAATGGTGAAAATTATGTGTTATATAGCTATATATAATCCTAAATTATTATGAATTTTTAGTTGATATACTCAACCCAATCAACCCTATATATTTAAATTAATAAAGCAGTTAGCTCTTAGACTTAGTCGATTGAGGCCAACCTAATCTCATAACTGTTAAGAATAACTTTTACATTTGTGTAATATTGGGTATTTACCACGAGGTAAATAGTTATAGGTTAATATAAATATTGTTTTATAATAATATTATGATTATTAGTTAGAATATATATATATATATATATATATATATATATATATATATATATATATATATATATATATATATATATATATATATATATTGTTTATATTGTTATAACAATATATCATGTGCTAAATTAGTGGGATTTGAGTGAGATAATATTAGGGAGAAGTTATAGGATACTATTCCTATAAGTATGTATTATTCTCGAATGTATTATTATCAAATTGAAATAATATATTGAGAGTGATTTAAATAATTACCTCTATGTCTTTAGCTTCTCTGTGCATGTATTAAATCTTTGTGCAGTCTCCTCCTGTACCTATCATTGGTATCAAAATAGGAAGGGTTGTGTAATGGAAAAACTTCTCTATATTTGTTAATTGTTAGAGGGGCATTTTGATCCATTATTTTACCCCATTCCATGGTGTTTGAGTTTATTTATCATAAAAATTAAGGATAGCATATATTATTGATCGATTTAATCCATTTAGATATCACCTTATACATCCCTATATATAGTATATCCATGTTGTCAAAGATTTATGAGGTCTATACACATAGTTCTAAATGACTTGCTTATTCTATTTTAACCTACCTTTTTTTCATACACTAATCTATTGTGCATTTGTTCATCGTACAAGAATTATTTTTTATAAAGCATGGAGGAACACTCAAGTAGCAATAATAAAGTGTGAGGTGTCTTCGGTGTCTAAATAGATCATACCAAGACTCAACACAGATCTGTAGAAACTAATCCTAATTCATTTGCCTTCATCTTTACTATAATTTTTTGTCAGTTTATTTACATCATTTTATCTAAATAGCCATCTATTCATGCTTGCCACCATAATTTTTGTCCATGACTTTTATGTTTCAAGCCAGTTGGAGGGACGAGCATTAAAGAGTGGTGATTCTATGTATTAATTTTGTAGATGAAGTATGCGCATCTAATGACAAATGATTGTCATGATTTAAATAGTTGCACCTTTTATTCCAATCATTGACTATATTCATCTACAGTCCAAATATACTTCTATCCACTAATTTTTACAAATAGTGCAATGACAAAAGACCTACGAGTGGACATATCTGATAGTTTTATTCACAAGGATAGGTGATTAAGTTTCATGGTTTATAGTTTATATATTTGTTATATAAGTTTTAAGTTTTATTTAGAACATCAAATTTATAGTCATGTCATTTTTTTAGAATTAGTTATGTTTATATACATAAAGTGGAGTCACAATCTTTTAAAAGTCAAAAGGTTAGTATTTTAATATCAGTGCCTTTGTAAATTAGGTGAGTCTATAGTTTTAGTCTCCAAAGTTTGGGAAGTTGTCCTAAATATTTGTAATTTTTTTGGTAAAATTGTATAATTAAGTCTTTGAGTTTAAATGTGTATATTATTTAAGTTTTTTAAGATTATTTGTTATCCTTTAATGTTAAAAGAGTTGTCATTATTAAAAATAAAATAGTGTTTTATAGGTTATGCCAATTTTTTGGAAGTGTCAAAAATTCATCAAAAATTGAGTCATTATTATCACAAAGTTTAGATTTAATTTTTAAATGTGTCAAGAGTGTTAGTATTTTATGTTAGTCATTTTGTTAAAAGTATTATAGAGTCAAAAATTGTTTTAAAAAAAATTACTTTTTGGATGCATATTTTTCTTGTACACAATGTCCACATTATGGGGGGATTTTCCTCAAAAAAATCATGAGCATCATCAACACATTGCTTGAATAAGCAGTGAATTTACTAGAGGATGGAAGATAGATAGAAGGAGGTCTTTCAGTGACCTCTCATCAATCATCAATGATAGGGCACACCAATGATGTGGTGACATTTGTGTTTTTCATTTCTACTCTATGTTTTTCAGAATAAGAACAAAAGAATATGCTTGTTCATGTAATGTAATGTGGGTGAAAATTTCAAACATGATTTCCTAAGGTGAAAACACTATGAAAGGATAGAAATCACCAATGTAATTCAGTCCATGGATCTTAAAAGGGTTTGTGATAGATCCAAAAAAACACAAGATGTGAAAAGTATTTTGGCAATGATTTGGAGAGCAGCTACTATAGAGATATCATGACTACCTTACTTATTTATGGATATGACCCCAATGACACATCCATTTTGGTCATGTAATGTAAATTCAAGATGCATTCCTTTGCATATAGTGGTCATGTGCAGTAAGATTACATCAGTAGTATGTAGACCTACAAGTATGTAGTGGCATACAATTATGTTTATGTTTACGTCAAGGTTTGTGGTAAACCTATAAAACCATGGGAGGAGTGAGGCTCTCTTTGTATCAAGATCATGAGCCACATAGTTTTTCATGCTACAAGAGGTGAGCATACTACAAATAAGAGTGTGAATGTTTTTATACCATGTAAAAAATATGAGGGGAATGTTAAGAATAGCTTTTACATTTGTGTAATATTGTGTATTTATTGAGAGGTAAATAGTTATAGGTTAATTGAATTATTATTGTATAATAATATTATGATTATTAGTTAGAATATATATATTAATATATATTGTTTATATTGTTATAACAATATATCGTGTGCTTAATTAGTGGGATTTGGGTGAGATAATATCAGGTAGAAGTTATATGATGTTATTCTTATAAATAAGTATTATTCTCAAATGTATTATTATCAGAGTCAAATAATATATTGAGAACAATTAAAATAATTACCTCTATGTCTTTGGATTCTCTATGCATATATACTAAATCTTTGTGCAGTCTCCTCCTATACCTATCTATAACATTCTCATATATTTTAAGTATAGGGTCAACCTAGGTAGACTTTTTTTGATAAAATTTAGAAAGAGGTTTTGGCTTAGGTAGGGGTTATATGAGTCAATGAATTGCATGGAGGAGTGTGTAAGGAAGGTTTCAAATCTTAAAGAAATGTATATGAGATGTTTGTGTTGGTTTCAAGTGGTGGTATAGAGAACAATAATATTTGAAGCACCAATGGTCTTCCCAAAGCATGCACTCAGAGAGATTAAATCTTGATAGTTTCTTAAAAGGGAGAAAGATTTTGTAATTGATAAGTTTAAAAATATTGAGTGTATACATATGACACACTCGAAGCTCATCATGTGTCACACAGTTGTAATAGGGGATGGTGCTTTGGTATAATAACATAGAAAGATAACACTAGGATAAGTAAATTGTAATATTTTAAAGCATAAAATAACTAAAATTAAATGACTAAAATGAATTAACTGAAATAAAAGCAATGTATGTGTATCTTGACTTACCTTTATCATTGAATGGATGCCTACCATGTTTTTAATTTTTATTTTGGAGGGTACAGAGACTACTTTAGATAAATCCAAGGATACAAAACTAAAAAAACAAACAAATAAATACATGAAATACAAGATAACTAAAATTTGTATTCATGACATACTTAAAAATATGTAAGCTAGAGTGACAAATTCTTAGTTATGACCAAATGACCAAGTCAAAATTTAGTATAAATCAGGTAATCAAAAAGCCTAGTCTACTAAATGACCAAAAAAATAAAACATGTATACCTTAAGTAAGAAAGGATGACAAACTAAATCAAACTAAGGATATATGTAAAATTAATGTCTAATATCAATGTGAAATTATTAAAATTCCTTACTTAAACAAAGATGGGCAAAAAATTGTAAAACAACATTGATGAGTGAAAATTAACAATCCTTACTCAATCATCAATGGAAAAATTACATGAAAGGGAAAACAACATTGGTGAGTGAGAAGTAACAATCCAAACTCAATCAATAATGGAAAAATTACAAAAATATATAAATAGATACAATTTCCCAAAAAAAAAGGAATTATGTAAATATAGAAACAAACACAGTTGTCTAAAAAAAAGAAGTGATAATGAAAAAAATTCAAATAAAACCCAAGCAATTCTAGAAATTTAAAGCAATGGTGTAAAGAAAATAATCTATAGTCACTCAAGAAAATTGTTTTGTTCTAAATATAGATAAAACCAAAATGAAGTATTGATAGCATGTTTTAAGATTGAAGAAGAGGGAATATAAAAATGGGCAAAAAAAATTAGAATCAAACTTTCCTGTTAAGGGGGGAATGAAATGGGTGGTGGGGTGAATGAAGGAAAAATTTAGAGAAACTCTTTATCAAAGTCAAGACACTAAAATTATATTTGTCAAAACAAGAGGACATTAAAAACTAATTACTATAAATAACTTCTCCTAACCACACAAATCTTGGGTTATCAAATGAAGTATGAGTATCATCTCATTACAGCTATATGCATGAAAATTAAAATGGACCTACCTTCCCACAAAGTGTTCCCTATTCTTCAATACCACTTAAAGAGTTGTCAGTCTATTGAAAATATTGGATGCTTACATGAGAAAGTAGGTAGCACTATATATTTTTTAATTCTCCTATCCCAATCTACTAGCCTATTGTACCCTAATGGACCTCATCGCTAGTATGAAGCTAACTATGGAGTTTGAACTTCGATTGGAGATAGGAGATGTGATATGAATTACATATTTTAGTGTAATGTTGACTTTTTTATTTTTATATTTCCTTTTGATCATTTCCTTTTATTTTAAATGATTTGGATTTCAACTTTTTGATGTATTTTTATATTCCTCCTCCATACAGATTCAAAGAACCAAACATGGGTGATAAAGATGACTATCATTTGAAAAATTGGGGCATGGTAGCTAATAAAGATGCTTAGTCAACATAGTGTCTAAGTGTCAAGGACCATTTCACATAATTTAGACTTATGCCCCCAAATTGCACTAGAGATAATATTATAAATAGAATATTTTTTATATATTCCAGATAAACTAGACTATGATTATGTTAATAATTTGGACCTAATCCCCATATATTTCATTGGAGATAATTTATAAATAAAAAAATTTGAATAATTTATACTTATTTATAGTCATTTTATTTGGATTTGGACTAGTAATAAGTCCAAATTATTTGAATTTATCCCTAGTCTTGATTTTTCATATGAAATAAAATTACTATCTTGACTTTGACCTTGTTTTATCCAAAGTGGAATGAAAGGAAAGGAAATCAAGATGAATTAACATGAAACAATTTGAATTACTTCAAATCACAAAAAATGTGATAATGTGAAAGGGATACAATGACATGTAAGTATGCTTCCTTATCATAACAATGTAAGTGTATGGAAACATGCTAACATAGTTTTTTGTGCAAGTATTATCTATAAAATAAATAAAAACTAAAGTTGAGAATATGGGATCACAAACTTGTAACCATTTCTTAATATTTTAAAAACAAAACACTCAGTTTAGTAAAAGTGTTTGAAATAATATGTATATTCTATGAAGAGACCTGGTCATATATATGGTCTTACACTAAAACCCATAAAAGAGAAATCTAATTGGGTGAAAAAAGGCAAAAATGGTATTTTCAAGGAGATTCTAGTCCCATCCATCTTCATACACTTTAACTCATAAAATAAAAACTAAAGTGGGTGTAAAAGTGGTATTTGTCAGGAGATCCTAGTTCTATCCACAATCTTACATTGCAACGCAAAAAATAAAAACCCAAGTGGGTGTAGAAAGCATTGGAAAATAAAAAGCTTATATGAAAAGTGGATGTAGGAAAGGAAAAGTTATTCATGAGGAAAACTAGGTCTAATCCATGGTATCTCAATGTAACTCAAGAATTAAAGAAACCAAAATACCAAAGGAAGGAACTAAGGTTTGTGTATAAGATAAACTACTGTAGAGGGTGAGATCCTTTGAGAAGTCCTACAAAAAGTGTTAGTAGGAAAATATATATGAAGATGAAAATAAAATAAATATTTAAGAAAAATATTTATTCAAAAATTTTGCATTAGTGGGTTCTTTAAAAACATGGCCTTCATTAGTTTGTAGGCGATAAGTGTTAAGACCAAAAATGTCTTTCATGAGATAGGAGCCCCACTATTTTTTAGCATATATTTATTTTTTATTATCAGTTTAGTATAATTTAAGGACTAGATCACCAACATTAAAAGTGTAGGATGTGACCTTTTTATTATGTTATTTGGTGATGTGAGCCTTGTATTGACAGTTTTGTTAAAGAGCGGATAGATGGTGTTCATCAATAAGGTCTAGGACATGAAGGTGAGCTTCACATAAATCTTCATCAGGAATGATATCATGAAGAGATATACATAAATATGGTATTTTAACTTTTAATGGTAAGATAAACTCAGAACCATATACTAATGAGAATGATGTTGCCCTAGTGGTAGTATGTATGCTAGTAAGATAGGCTCAAAGTGCAAGACATAAGTGAAGATGCCAATCTATGTGGGTTTCTTGGATGGTAGTTTATAGAATTTTGTTGATATTTTTATTAGTGGCATCTTCTTGGCCATTTCATTATGAATGGTAAGGTGTAAAAAATTTATGGGAAGATTTAAATTTGGGACATAATTATCTTATGTCCTTAATTTAGAAATTGCCACCATTATGAGAATTGATAGTATGGGGAACTACAAAGTGACAAATGATTTGGTTAAGAATAAATTTATAAATAGTGGTTCCCATGACATTGACAAGAGGTATGGCTTCTACCAATTTAGTAAAATATTCAGTAGTAATAATGATAAAATCATGACCATCCTATGATCAGATTAATTTATGAATGAGATCTAATCTCCACATGGAGAATGGCCAAAAATATTCCCTAGTTTGGAACTTAGTTGGTGGTGAATGGATGAGATCATCATGAATTTGTAAAGGATATCTCATGAATCTGGAAAGGATTACACTTTTTGGTAAAATCAATAGCATCCATTTGTAGAGTAGGAAAAAACTATCCTATACATAATAAGCATTTGTGTGCTAGAGTATGTCCACTATAGTGACCATTTCATGTGCTTGTTTTAAAAAAAAGGAACCTCTTCTTGAATCACATATTGGATTATGTAGACACCTAAAACTGGATATTGATAACCTTCAACCAGGATTTTGACCACTTTCTACCAAAGTGCACAATTTGGCATAAAAACACTAAAATGCATTAAAAGAGTTGAAATTTTTATATTCAAGTGCTGATTTTTGATAGGGTATCATTAAATGGGGCAATGAAATTGATGAAATAACTAACTTTGATCATATCATTTTGAGTCAAAATGATATTTTTGCACCTAGGTGCTCTAGATTGTTTTTTTCTATCAAATTTATTGCATGAGACACGTGCCTTTGTTATTTTGTGTTAGAAACATCCTAAATGGGAATATGGTTCCAATGCATCTAAAATTGACTTCCAATTCCAATCCAGTCAAATTTTGAGCCAATATTATGTAATTTTGACCAATTTGATTAATTTGTGCACAAATTACCAAGGTTTTGCATCAAAGTTGACTAATCATGTTTAAGGCCAATTAAACCAAATCAAGAGATTAAGTTAATTTTCCATGGAATTTTTTGAATATTTATTTTTATAAATTGATATTGAATACATACATTATCAAATGACATCATTTCTTGGAAAGACATCCCTAGGCCATAAATGCATAAAAATATCTCATCAAGCCACTCCATGCCTCATTAAGACCCTCCCATGCCTCTTAAATTCCCATTATTTCCAAATATTTATGGGGGATATTTATGAATTTAATTACAAAATTTGTATTAATTCATGGCCACACATCTCAATCTTGAGATGGACGGTCATGGTTGATCCTAAACCATTTTAAATATCTATAAACAGGAGGCTTTGCCTATTAAATTTTAAGATTGGATAATGCAAATTTATAATGCACAAATAATTCTAAAATCCATTGAAGTTAGTGTTATAATTCCAAATTATTAAACCAAGCCAAAGCCAAACATGGTGCCAAGGAGAGATGACAGTAGCCACACTTCATTGATGAAGACTTCATGAGCACAAACTGAGCAAGCCACTACAATAAGCATTTTGGAGCATCCAAAGAAGGTGAAAGAAGGTCTTTCTTTCATGTTTTAGTTTTTTTTTTTTTTTTTTGTTTTGTTAACTAATCTCCTCCTTTGAGATAGGCTTAGGGTGTTAGTTTAGTGTGTTTTTGATTGATTTGTTTTATTCACTAACATAATACTAATCTCCCTCAATTACAATCCTATGTCTAAATAATGGCATGCTCGGTGGAACATAGCCTTACAAATTTGTCCAAATTTCACCTAAAAACAACCTACTAACCATTTTCATGTAGGATCTTGGAGTGTGGAGGCAAACAAAGTAAATATTTGAGCATAAATCCATTTTTTTTGTGAGCCATAGTTTTGTTCTCAAGATTGTGTAACTCAATTCGATTGTGTGCCCAAATCACCCTGAATCAACCCCAACTAGCCCAAACTCACCCTGAATCAGCCATAAATCAGCCCCAACTCACCCCAACTCAACCCTGACTCAGCCCCAACTTGACCCCATCTCGCCCTGACTCGACCCCAACTCGCCTGCCAACCCAACTCACTTGTCAACCCGAGAGCTCATTTTTCAAAAGTCCTTGTCTCATCCTCTAAAGTGCTTCAAAGTAGGTAGTCATAATCTTGTTTTTTTAGGTTTAAATAATGGTTTGGGAGTTAATGTGGGTGTTTTAACTAATCATACACTTTAATTTGGAGTTTTAAAAAGAAATTGGTTAAAATCATGCACATTTTAAATTTGGTGCCTAAAATGAATCTTTAATATGTTAAGTCTTGAAAAATTCAAACTTTGGGTTATAAAAAAAATTAGGTGCTTATTGTTTCATTTAGTATTTTTTGTTTTAATCTTTACATGTTTTTACAACTCAAAACCAAGGGGTCAAAAGAACACCACCTACTCTTTCATTTGGTGCTTAAAATTAAACTCACTTATCAAATTTTATTTTCAATAGTTGTTTAAACATAGAATCTGATTGGAAAAAAGAGGGACATTGTGTGTTTTCTCTTCCATCCATCCCCTTTAGGGAACTTTTGGAATCAAAATCACCTTCCTTGTTTCAAACATGTCTAGTCCAAGGCATAGAAAGAATATTATCTAGAGCACTCCCCAAAAATGTGCAATAATTTGGGTGATCTTGAAATGACCCTAAAGTCTTTCTATTAGTTAATTATTTTATTGCATATTGGCTTATGAGGGGGACTTCATTACCTCTTACAAGTTCTATATGGAAGCTTTAACCCAGGGTTTCATCTCCTAGCATTGACTTTAACCACTCCCACTAGGATCAGAGGTTTGAGTGGTTAGACCACATTCTAGTTTTGGAGTTGCACATGGGACCTATCTGTACTTTGGACATCACACTACACTGAGCAAGAAATGGATGTAGTGGTTTCAAAAAGGACAAGACAATTTTGAAACAAGCCAAGTGTTGTAGACACCCAATTTAAGTGTGCTTATTTTGTAACATGACGTGAAAGTCATTGGGTAATTGATTCATCTAGATGTTTAAAAACTTGTAGATCTTAGACAAATCCCCACTTGTCATGGAAGTGTTGTTGGTGCAAGGTACAATTCAAGGTCCATGTCATAGTATTGTCATTTGAGAGAAGGGAGGGTATAAAAACCCTACTATATAATACACATTTTACTTTATGGATGAACACTAAAAGCCTCTAAAATGATGTATATTGATGGATTCCAACAATATGAAGCAACCTTGTCAATTTATGACTTAAGAGCGATTAATTAGTTGGTTTTGTCCTAGATTAAAGTCTTTTTTGGAGTCAAATAATGGTTTGAACAAATGATACCAACCAAAACACATATTCCTCATTTTTCTTTGAAAAAATAGGCATTATGTTGCCCACATGAATCATCAATTTACCTAGTTCAAAGTTCATCAAAACTTAGAGTCATATCATCCAATTTGTGATAGTTATGTTTCCCAATTGAGTCTAGACTATTACCAAACATTGTTTAAAGTCCATTTACAATCCAAATTTGAAATTTCACCTTCATAAGTTCATAGGGTTGATGTGATAAGTGGGTTCACCATTTGCGCTAAACTTGAGGGAACTTAGGTTCAATTTTCAATTTAAGTTTAAGGTCATTTACGATTCATAATCATTATCACCACTTGATATACTTGAGTTATTTTTGCTAAACACTTGCACTTTGAGTCTATAACCAAACATTTTTATTTTACCATCCTATTTCCATTAAGATAATTTGAATACATAATGTTTTGCCTTATAGATATTGTCAAAACTTTGAAGATATGTATGTCATTTGACTTAAGAAAGGTAGTGTTACGCTACCAAATTTGTGAGAAACCATCTTTTCCTTAGAGAGTTTTTGAAACAAAAATTTTGTCATGTCTTTTGAGTAGTTTAGCATTGTTATGTTTCCCAAAACATTTCAAACATTGTTTCATAGACGTTTTTGCATAGAGTTTAAGTTTGTACACATTTTTCAAGCCAATCTGAGTATACCTTTTATGAATCTTTTTCTATCATAGTTACACTATTCAAATTTGTCTAGCCTATTTGTCAAACGAACCAAGTTTTATACCATTATTTGTGATAAAGCAAACTATCCCTAAAGTGCCTTTTATTTCATACCTTATACCTATTTAATTGAGTTCATGTCCAAGAGTCAAATGCCTAGTTTTTGTTAGAAGTGTTTCAAATCCTTTAGATTAAAAATCTCATCTACTTCAAAGTCTAGCTTTTGATGTTGTTTGGCCAAGAGTCCTAGCACATGCCTTGTTTGAGTCTAGCTTTTGACATTGCATTTGGCCAAAAGACCTAGCAATGGTTTATTTTCCTAGTTTAGACTAATTCAAAACACTTTGAACTTAGAGTTTGGCACTTAAATTTTAGGTCCATTTACTTGATCCTTTTGTATAAGATGTGTAATGTTAGATACTTAACATTAACTTATTTTATCACAAATCATTGCATAAACCTTTCCATCCTTTTGATGAATCTAGACCAAGTTTGAATATCATGTTTTAGACATTGACTTTTTAGAATTTGTAGAACTCTCTTCCTTTTCTATCACAAAAACATTTACTGTGGATCCTAAAATGTATTCCTACACTCGTAGTGGACTTATGTACAATCCAAAGATTATTAATGTGGTTATGTAATAAGAAATGGTGCAAGACCCCTATGCAAATAATATTGATTATGATATGGACCCTTATCCCTCTTATAATACTAAAATAGGGGCATAAAACCAAGATATATAGGCTAAATATTTGGTTAATATGCTACCATATTTATAATAGGACCAAGAACAAACCACACAATACCTAGCTATGATACCCATAGTTGAAGAACCAATTCCTCAACAATCGTACTCTATTAATATGCCTTCCACCTATAATATGTTTTTATTTTAGCATCATTTATTGGAGAACAAGGATGAGATTTTGGTTAGAGCCATAGAATTAGGGGTTAAGTTTCCAATGGACTTCCCTAATGAAAGTTTACCAAGCCTAGTAAGAATATATCACAACATATTGTATATTCAACATGCCTCTTCTAGCAATCTTTTAACTCTAGTCCAAATGACATATTAAGACCCTAATATGCCTAGCAAATGAAATAAACTCATGGAAGACCACTTTAACCAAATGCAAACACATATCCAACCTACCTAAATCTATCACATAATTTCAATTAGAAGGCCATGGTGAGTAAACCTTCTATTGACTTAGTTCCTTCAACAGGAGGTTTGATAGAGTTAACTAGTAAAGACAATCAAATTTTAAACCCATTCATGAAAAACACTTTGGTAGACAAATTATTGCATATGCCAATTATCAAACAAGTGTCTTCTACTTATATGTAGAATAATGATCAAAACACAATGGACAATGTGCAAGGAATATCCAATCCAAATCCAAGTGGTAATAATACACAAACAACTATTCAACAACATATGCCTTTAGTTAATACCATGAATGGCTCTATAAACCTAGGAATGGGAGATTTTTCACCCCAACCTCAATCAACTACTTCATCAAGTTCACAATTAACAGGATGAAGTAGTCAACTAGTAACCAATCCCATGCCTCAACAATAGAATGTGATGAATCCTATTCCTTTTCAACAAGTGATGAGTAACATTCCACAATAACAAGCACAAATTAATATACCAATGTAGTAAAGGCCAAACATATTTCCACCTCAATAATGGGAAACTAATGTTCTAATTCATTAGGTAGTAGCAAACATACCTTCTTCTTCGCATACCAACATGCCAATTTAAAACCAAATGATGATTAATCAATAGTGTATTCATGTTGGTCAATGATAGGTTCCAAATCTTCAACATGTATCCACTTCTAAACCAATATTCATGCAACAAGGGGGTTATAATGTCTCTCAAATACCTATTAGTCAATAATTGCCTTTTGTGCTAAGTATACCACAAGTTTAGAGATAGGGTCTTGGCTCACAAGTTTCCACTCAATAGTAAGGTTTGAGTAGTTAGTAACATGTCCCTATTCAACCAAAACAAGCATAGTAGCATTATATCCCTCCATCCTAACCTCAAAATCCTCCAATTTAAACCTTCATCACCAACCCAAACTAGAATATCACACAACCAAATGTACAATTTCAATAAGTAAATCTTAATCCACATATGCATATTCCTAGTTCATTCCCCAACCAATCCAACATATACCAAATACCCCCATCATATCTTGGTCAAAGTGATTCAATTATGACCACCTAACCATCTACCTAGGCCAATATTCCCACAAGTTTCTTAGAGCAAGAGTTACAACAAATAAAGGATGCAATCACCACCATCCAAGTGGGGAAACAAATTAAAAAATTTAAGTTGGATAATGTGTGTTCCTATCCTTTCAATATGGAGTACTTATAGATTCTATTTCCTTTGGGAAATGAGCCACCAAACTTTGATAAATACAAGGGGAAAGGTGACCCCAAAGCCCATTTAACTGAGTTTTTTATCGCATGCCAACCAATGGCATATAGAGATATATACATTTTATTTTTATTTATAAGGAGCTTAGTTTGACAAGCCTTGGAGTGGTTTTTAAAGTTTCCCAAGAATTCAGTAATAGATTTTGATGACCTTTTAGAAAAAAATTTACAACACTTTTCCTACAATCTCGAACATGAGATTTCATTGGTTGACTTGACACTAGCCAAAAAAAAAGATGGTAAGTGTTTTGCAAGTTATCTATAGTGATGGAGAGCACTTACAAGCTGATTCACTCACAATTTACCAAATAAATAATTAGACATTGTATCCAGTAAAAATTTGCATAGTAAGATAGCCTATCATCTAGAAATGTAGTGTGCACATACCTTTAAATAAATCATTGACAAATGTTTGTTGATCAAGTGAACACTCATTAATAAAGGAGTCATCAAGCTTAATTCAACTAATCAGAACCAAGGTACTAATTAGGGAATTACCCAAAACCAACATCCAATCCAAGAACAAGCATCACAACTGGCATAGGCCAATAACCAAGATAGACCAAAATAATTCAACCATAATAGGAGTGTTATGGGAAATAGACTGACCAAGTCACGTCATGTCCAAATGATGTAAACATCATCTGCTCAACTTGTACCACTTTTCAATGTACTCCTACCAGACAAACTCTTCAACCAATGCCATAAGCACAATAACCAAGGCTCGTGCAATAAATGCAACAACCTTTGCCATTATAAAACCCTCCTCCAAGGAGAATTGTACCTACTCACCATGTTTTTAATGACCTTATAAATCTTATTAAATCTATGTTTTGTAAGCTTGTTATCACTAATTTTATTAGTTGGCCTATACCAAAGCATTATCCCCAAGGTATTCCTTAGTCTGATTGGTACCATGAAAATGAACTATGTGAATATCATCAGCTTAACGAACACAATTTATGAAGATGTATGCAATTCAAGCATTTGATTGAGAATATGTTATAGAATGGGGATATCACATTGGATGGTGGTGCTTCCACCTCTAATCAGAATCTTGGGATTCACCAAAACCCTTTTCCCCAACACAACAACTAGAAATAATAGAAACAACAACAACAATAGCCAATACAATAACAAAATTAATAGTATCAAAATCAAAGGCCAAACTATTAGAACCAACAGAATCAATAGTAGACCCAATAACATTAAAATAATAGATAAAACCAAGGTTAGAATGGTAATAACCAACAAACCTACCATGCAGTTACAAATGACTACAATAGGGTTGTAGATCATATTACAAGGGGTAGTGTTAATACCATCTCCATTAATCCTAGACTGATCTCCAATCAATTTAGACCATTTATAAACAATGCCACTCAACTAAATTACATGGATAATCCTTCTTTGATCTAGGACCACATGCAAGGGAACCAACAAACCATGATTTCCAATTTTGGACCTTATACCAATAACATGTCCTTGCCTCGTGACCACATATAAGTGCACCGACAACCAAAATTTGTCCTATTTGGTCCCACACCATTACCATCATTTGTTAGCAACCATGGTCATGTACTTAATCTCAATTGTGAAATCATAACTCAAAGGTCAAAGATTACCATTCCATGCCCATAGCCATCTGTCACCTCACCAATTATCTAGCCAACCATTTAGCCTTGGAATAAACCATTTAACATTATTAGAGACAATAAGTTTGATATTATGGAATAATTGCAGAAGATACCAGCTCAAATCTCCATTTTAGATTTATTACAAACATTGACAATCCACAAGAACATTTTGAATGAGCTCTTAACCTAATCTATTTTTGTTAGTGACATATCCCCTAATAAATTTCAAGCTTTGGTTGGACACCTAGCTCCCACCCAAAAAATCACATTCAACCAAAGTGATATGTCTTCCCTTGGCCTGCTCTATAATAATCCATTGTACATTGAAGTTTATATAAAGTGATATAAAGTGAAATGTATCCTTATAGAAAATGGATTAAGACTCAACATAGTGTCTCTAAATCTCATCAAGCTTCTTGGGTACACAATGATAGATCTCCAACCAGAAATGATAACTATCAAAGTTTATGACAATCAAGAGAGAGAACCACAAGGCACTATTAGCCTACCAGTTATTATCGGGCCTTGAACCCATGATACACTTTGCCATGTGCTTGATCTTGAGTTGTCATATAATATGCTTATAGGTAGGCCTTGGTTACATGATATTCATGTAGTCCCATCAACATTGAACCAATGTATCAAGTTCTCCCACTCAGGGATGGAAGTAAATATTCTAGGATATTTGCACCTATATGAACACTGCAAATATCTTAAGGCCAAGTTTCAAAGCTACAATTCCCAATACAGCATGATTCTAAGTTCCAAATAGGATAAAGGAAAGGCCATACTTATTTATTCTCTAGAGGATAATTACATAGATCCTAATACCTTGGATTCCCTTTCCCACATGCTACCTCCTAAAAATTCCAATCATTACACCATTTTAGTTAATGGTCTAGGAGAATATTTAATGCATGATACCTTTCATATTACCAAGCTTGCTTAGAATCCAAAGAACTTTGAAAGACCTAAAGTCACCCCATATATGCATTGGCAACAAATGAGCAAAAATAAAGGACCTATCATGTTTGTACTAGCATATAGCCTAGAACTATACCCTCTCGAGGAAGATGAATCTTGGTTATACAATGACAACCAAACTAATTATTATAAGAGTGCAAAGTATCCTATTCCTAATAAGATCATGGAGAATCAAAACTATGAAGGAAGAGGCTTCGAATCAAATCAACAAGAAACCATTGAGCTAATTTCCATGACCAAATACAAAAGACCATATAGACCTGTATTTAAACCGCCTCAAGGTGACCCCACATATCTTATTTGCATTCCATCACCAATGACTAGTGATGATGATGTTGATAGTAAAGTAGAGTTTGATCATAGCCTTATCTTTAATGACCTAGTTGAGACTAACCTATTTGATAATAATGCCATTTGCACCCTTACCCCAGCCATTCATCATAACCTATTTCCATTATATTATCCCAAACTAATAGATTGGGACCAACAAGAATCCAGTTTACCAATTGATGAGTTTAAAATGATGAGGCATTTTGTGATTTTCTAGGCCTTAGAGACAATGTTCTATTGGGAGATCATAAATTAGTATTCTCAATCACATTGGATATTGAAGCCTATTTTAGAGAGTGGGTGAATACCCTTAGCCAAAAATAAATAAATAAAACATTGAGGTCCCAAAGTGAAAACCTCTTTGAGGCACTTTTTGACTAGGAAAAAATTAAAGATAAAAGCCAGTCTAGTGGTGAAAACTTATTTTAGGTGCCATTAGACGGGTGTTCATTATTCTTCAAATTTAGACTAAGAGACCACCAACGATGAACTTTCCTATGGATATGAGTTCAATTTTAAGCAACAAAAAGTGTTTGATCGAATTCTTCAATAATTTCTAACTATGTTTGTCATATGGCCAGATCTCCCATTAAGCAACTCAGATTCATCATGCCTAGGAGAAGTTGAAGAATAAGTCCTAACAGAAGACCCTAATAGCATCCAATATTTCAAGTCTTTGTCTACTATCCTAGAAGATGGCTTGACCCTTCTAGTCAAAGATATAATAGAGATAAACATCGAGACTCCATCAGACCCAAAATGGATAAAATTAGGCACATCCCTTACTAAAGAGGAATCTGAAGTCTTTAAAGCTCTATTGAGATAATTTGTAGATATCTTTGCATGGGATTATTTTGACATGCTAGGTTTGGACCCCACCTTGGTTTTACATCA
The DNA here is from genome assembly GCA_037957365.1 of Torreya grandis. Lineage (NCBI taxonomy): Eukaryota > Viridiplantae > Streptophyta > Pinopsida > Cupressales > Taxaceae > Torreya > Torreya grandis. The sequence goes on along the minus strand of JARHVA010009511.1, from coordinate 32,150 downwards.
CCTTGTGGTAAATCCTGAAGCCAAACCAGTTAAGTAAAAATTACGTAAGATGCATCCTCACATTATTGTATTATTAAAGAAAGAGTTGGAAAAACTCTTATAAGTAGGATGTATTCAATCCATTAACTACTCAGAATGGGTATCTAATGTTGTACCTATTAGCAGGAAGCTTAAAGGAATCATAATTTGTACTAAGTTTTTATACATAAACAAAGCTTGCCCTAAGAATGACTTTCCATTTCCTAATATTTACATGATCATCAAATCCATGGTGGGTTATGAGATGCTTTCACTCATGGATGAATTTTTAGGATACAACTAGATTAGAATAGCATCAGAAGATCAACATAAAATAGTATTCACCACTCCATGGGGAACATTCTACTATCAAATAATGTTGTTTAGTTTTAAGAATGCTAGATTCACCTATCAAAGATCCATGACTATCATATTCTATGACATGATGCATGATATTATTGAAGACTATGTTAACGACATACTAGGCAAATCAAAAACTAGGGTCGACCATCCAATTATGCTATGTAGAATATTTGAAAGATTGTGTGAGCACAAAGTCATACTAAATCCAAAAAATGTGTGTTTGGAGTAACATTAGTCAAATTACTTGGCTTAAACATGTCTCCTAGGGGCATTGAAGTCGATCTAGCCAAAGTCCAAGCTATAATAGAGATGCCACCACCAACCAATTTCAAGTAGCTCCATAGTTTATAGGGTAAGATCCAATCAATTTGACACTTCATATCTCAGTTAGCAAACAAGTGTCATAAATTTACACATATATTAAAGAAGTGATTTACATTCCACTAGGATAATCACTACCAAATAGCTTCTTAGCAACTAAAATATTACCTAGCAAATCTATCTATTTTGTTACCCCTATATTAAGAAAACCATTTTTGTTGTACCTATTAGCTACAGATAATGACTTGGGGGCACTTCTAACTCAACATGATGACAATGTAAAAGAGCATGAAATATACTACTTAAGTCATACATTGGTCACATATGAACACAACTATACACCTATTGAAAAAGCCTATTTAGCCATGGTATTTATAACTCAAATTATGACACTACATGTTGAACAATAAGAACAGGGTCATTTCAAAAGTAGATCCACTCAAGTATCTACTATCTAAAATATCTTTACAAGGTATAATGGCCAAATGGATCATGCTTCTTAGTGAGTTTAACATTGACTACGTCAATCAAAAAGCCATTAAGGGCTAAGTTATTGCAGATCAGGTTGTTGAAGCACCACTTAAAAACATAGAGCCACTCACATTCCAATTTCTTGATGAATCCATAATGACCATCATTGACATACCTCTTGAAGATAAACACTAGAAGTTGTATTTTGATGGATCATTCATGGCCCATGGATCAGGGTTAGGCTTTTTAATTATTACACCATAGAGGGATCTAATCCCTAAATCATTTAAGATCAGTTTTCCTTGTCCAAACAACATGGCCAAATATGAAGCACATGTTGTAGGGCTTTGCCAAGAGATATAATGGAATGTATCTCATCTAAAAATTTATGGTGATTCTTAGTTAATCATCAATCAGGTTATAGACCACTTTCAGACCAAAAATGACAAGTTGGTTCCATATAAGGCCATGATTGACACTCTCAAACAATAGATTTTTGGCATTTAGTTTGAGCATATACCAAGGGCAAGTAAAAAAATTTCAAATGTTATGGCCACTAGTGGATCTTTGATTTGATAAACTGACAAAGCTAGAGAGTATTAGTTCCTTATTAATAATTTTTTCATACCAGCTCATGAGCCTTCCACTATCGTGATGATTTGTGATATTGTTGGTTCTAGTTCTATTTGGTACTCAGACCTTTACAACTACCTTCATGACCAAGTTTTGTCACCTAACCTTTCCCAAAAACAAACCAAAGCCTTTATCCATACTCCACTCATTATACTCTACTTGGATCAACCCTCTACCACCGTAGTTTTGATGCAACTCTGCTTCATTGTTTAACTTTGGTAGAATCTACACTAGCCTTATAGGAAGTACACGAAGGAGTATGTGGAGCTCCACTCCAATGGGGTAGTCTTATCTAAAAATCTTTTACATACTATTTATTATTGACCCACAATGGACACAAATGTAGTTGCATATGTAAAAAAGTTTGACAAATGTCAATGGCATGACAATCTGATTTACGCCTTAGCTAAGACTCTAAAACCAATGTTGACACCATTGCCATTTTCTACATGGGGACTTGACCTCATTGGAAAAATCAATCCTACATCTTCAAATGGCCATAAACATATCCTTACTACCACTAAATATTTCACTAAGTGGGTTGAAGCTATACCCCTCACTTACGTGACTAAAAAATAGATTTTCAAGTTCATTTTCAACCATCTCATTTGCTGCTATGGTACCCCTTCCAACCTTTTATTTGATAAGGGATGATCCTTCAAAAACAAAGATGTGAAATAGTTATGTATTGAATACAATATTACACAACATTTCTCTATGACATATTACCCTCAAGGTAATGGTCAGGCTGAGGCATCCAACAAAAAAATTGTTAACATTCTCAAAAAAATTGTCAATGATGTCGATCATGACTAGTACCTTTAGATATTCCACACCCTTTGGGCATACCATACCAATCACCATACCCCCATAAGAGCCATTCCATACTCACTTATTTATGGTACTAAATCCATACTTCTTATTGAGGTTGAGTTACCTTCATTATGCATATCTTTCAAACATGTCCTAGATGATCGTGACTATTGAGTAACTCACTTATAAGAGCTAGACTTACTTGATGAAAAATGCATAATTGTGTTCAACAATCTTCAAGCATATTAGAATCAACTCAAAGGCCATTAAAATTAGTTCTTCATGCATAGAACATTTGAACTTGATGATCTTATTCTTAAAGAAAATCAAAAAAATACTATGGCCAAGAAGAAGCATAAAGGTAAATTCAAACCAAACTAGCTAGGGATTTTCATCATTACTGCAAATTATGGATTAGGAACATACAAGCTCGCCACACCAGACAAATATGAACATCTTGAGCTAATGAATATTATTCACCTCAAGTAGTATTATGCTTGATCACTATGGTGTATTGTCAATAAGGACTGTTTTAGTTGTACCATTTTATCACTATTATTCTTTGTTTGAATATCATTCTTATCATTCCTCTTAGCTTATTACTTATCCATTTTTCCATTTCATTCTATCAACCAAGCATGATTTGTATCTACCTAGCCCATTTGACCTTGGTTTTACCATTAGTTGCACATTTTTAACACCAATGAATTTGATCAGTTTCAATAGTTGTTTCGAGCATTTCAAGCAAAGATAGTATTTTGGAATAGTATGATAGATATTGGTAGTTACATCATTCATTTCATGTTTCATTCTCTCTCTTTGTCTTGATCCTAATTATAACCACCTATGGGAAAATTAGTCTTAGTGACCTATGTCGTTTTATCCTATTTATAACCACTTATGGGAAAACTAGGGACAACACTTTTTTATTTTACATTGACAATACCAATTATCCATTCTCTATATCATACTATGCCTTTATACCAACTGTGCCTATTTTATGTGAATTGATTGTTACACTAGTCAAATTTATTCATTGTAAGGTAGAACTATAGTGACTTGAGGTCCTACTTTGGGGCTATGTAGGTAGTGCTCGATAGTTGTTGAGGTCAGCTCAGTCACCCTTTCTAGCCACACTGTCACCATTTTGTGAGTAACCTAAGCCATGCTTTCACCATTTTGTGAGCTTGAACTATTTAGTGTCTTGTCATTCTTGATTGAGTTGAGATACTCTAAAAATTCCAAAAACATTTGTAAAATCATTAGAAAAACCAAAAACATTGACCACTTCTTTGCCTTAAGGATTCTGGGAACCCTTACTAAGTCACAAACAAATCCCTTGTTCTTTAGTTTGCCCATCCTTTTTGGCCTTTTATCCTATGCACTTTCCATTTTCCAAGAACACTTGTATTTTTCTATTGCATCCATTATATTATTTTCATCAGTTATCATTTTCTTCCCATTTCTTGGGAGAACTACATTTGGCCTGAAGTTTTTGTTGGATATTATGTCTATAAAACTATGTAGGCAACGTCCACTTTCTTAGTGAATATGGAGACAGGTCAACCACCCCCTTAATTTTCTTCTATTCCCCCATTCTGTTAGTTTGTTATGTTGTCACCTATTTTATAGGGGTAATGTTTATATGGCTTAAATTAATTTGTTTATTTCTTTGTTGTTTTGTTTGTGTGCCTATTTGTTTACTTTCTATACTAATGCCTTGATTTGGTTTATATGCATTCATTGGGTGATTTCTTTCCTGCACTTACACCTAAATCCATCCATATTCATGTGTTTACATTGTCATCATGGTTTCTATCATTGGTGCATTGTTTTTTATTGAGTATTGGATTACAATATTTAATCCTTATGCATATTTAGGCCAAGTCCTCATGATGTTATACCATGATGCCTACCGACACATGATATAACAAACCTTAGATTCAAGAATTCTATTCAGTAATGGTGGCATCGACATCTCTTTGACACTAACATCTTGATTTGATCTTTATCATATCTTACACAACATAATTAAACTATGAAAGAATTTCAACATTTGTTTAGTTTAGATGAGCATCTCTCTACTAATAGGTTGTCCCAATTCATCTTTATCCTCTATATCAGATTATCATCATCATCCAAGTCAATCATGTTTTTCATCATCAAGGTCCAATGATTATAACTCCCTATGGGCAAATCATTACACATCATCCCACCTGCATTTCTTAATGATTATAACTACCTTTAGGTAAATTATTATTTATCACCAAATTTCCTTTTTATATGCCCAAAAAGGGGCATGTTGTTATCTTGTTTGTTTGTCCTAACTGGGGCAACTCCATCTCAATTATTATAATTTCCTTTTGTAAAATCATTGTGTTATCATACCATGTTACCACTATCAAGCTATAATGCTTATAACCACCTTTAGGTAAACCATTGTACATAATTCCACTTGCATTCTCAATGCTTTTGACTACTTTTTCAAACTCATTATGTTTTCACCCCATTATCTTCCTTTCTTTGGTCCCTTTATTTCACTTCCTTATTTTTGAGGGACCGTTTGTCGACCTACTTGTGTCAACCATTCCTTCAAGGGGGCATCATACAGTTAGTTAATCATCATTATACTTATAGGCATATAGGACCTTTTCATTCTTTGAGAAGACATTACTATGTTTATAGCTTGTAACACCTTTCCAAATAGGGGCAAACTGTAGACACCTAAAACTAGCCATCGATAACCTTCAACCAAGCTTTTGACTAATTTCTATCAAAGTGCACAAATTGGCTTAAAAAACTAAAATGCATTAAAAGATTTGAAATTTTTATATTCAAGTGCTGATTTTTTCTAGGGTATCATTAAATGGGGCAATGCAATTTATGAAGTAGCTAACTTTGATTAGATCATTTCAAGTCAAAATGATATTTTTATACCTGGGTGCTCTGGATCGCTCTTTTATATCAAATTTATTGCATGAGACACATGTATTTGTTATTTTGTGTTGGCAACATCCTAAATGGGAATACAGTTCCAAAGCATCTAACATTTTTTCTAATTTCAATCTAGTCAAATTTCAAGCCAATAATATGAAATTTTTACCAATTTGATTAATTTGTGCATAAATTGCCAAGGTTTTACATCAAAGTTGACTAATCATGTTTAAGGTTAATTAAACCAAATCAAGAGATTAAGTTAATTTTCCATGGAAATTTTTAAATATTTATTTTTAAAAATTGATATTGAATATCTACATCATCAAATGACATCATTTCTTGGATTGACATCATCAAATGCATAAAATATCTCATCAAGTCACCCCATACCTCATTAAGACCCTCCCATGCCTCTTAAATGCCCCTTATTTCCAAATATTTATTAGAGATATTTATTAAATTAATTACATAATTTAGATTAATTCATGCCCACACATCTCAATCTTGAGATGGACTATCATGGTTGATCCTAAACCATTTCAAAAATCTATAAATAAGAGGCCTTGCCTTTTGAAATTTAAGCTTGAATAATACAAAGTTATAATGCACAAATAATTACAAAAGACATTGAAATTAGTTTTATCATTCCAAATTTTTGAGCCAAGCCAAATCCAAATATGGTGCGAAGGAGAGATGAAAGTAGCCACACTTCATTGATGAAGACTTCATGAGCAAACACTGAGTAAGCCACTACAACAAGAATTTTGGAGCATCTAAGGAAGGCCTTTCTTTCATGTTCTAGTTGTGTTTTATTTTATTTTTTGTTAATTAAGCTCCTCCTTTGAGATAGGCTTAGGGTGTTATTTTACTATGTTTTTGACTGATTTGTTTTGTTCACTAACACAATACTAATCTCTCTCTATTGCAATCTCCCTCTAGAGGCATCATACAGTTAGTTCATCATCATTACGGTTATAGGCATACAAGACCTTTTCATTATTTGAGAATATATTACTGTTATTATAGCTTCCAATGCCTTCTCAAGTAGGGGCAAACTGTAAACACCTAAAACTAGCCATCGATAACCTTCAACCAGGCTTTTGAACAATTTCTACCAAAGTGCACAATTTGGCTTAAAAACATTAAAATGCATTAAAGATTTGAAATTTTTATATTCAAGTGTCAGTTTTTGTTAGGGGATCATTAAATTTGGCAATGTAATTTATGAATTAGATAACTTTGATCAGAACATTTTGAGTCAAAATGACATTTTCGCACTCGGGTGCTCTGGATTGCTCTTTACTATCAAATTTATTGCACAAGACACATGCCTTTGTTATTTTATATTGGAAACATCCTAAATGTTAATATGATTCCAATTCATCTAACATCAACTTTCAATTCTAATCCAGTCAAATTTTGAGCCAATAATACAAAATTTTAACCAATTTAATTAATTTGTGCACAAATTGCCAAGGTTTTGCATCAAAGTTGACTAATCATGTTTAAGGATAATTAAACCAAATAAAGATCTTAAGTTAATTTTACATGGAAATTTTTGAATATTTATTTTTATAAATTGATATTGAATATTTGCATCATCAAATAACATCATTTCTTAGAAAGACATCCCTAGGCCATAAATGCATAAAATATCTCATCAAGCCACCCCATGCATCATTAAGACCCTCCCATACCTCTTAAATGACCCTTCTTTACAAATATTTATGGGGTATATTTATGAAATTAATTACATAATTTGGATTAATTCATGGCCACACATCTCAATCTTGAGATGGATGATCATGATTGATCCTAAACCATTTCAAAAATCTATAAATAAAAGGCCTTGCCTATTGAGTATTAAGCTTAGATAATGCAAATTTATAATGCACAATTAATTACAAAATCCATTTCAATTAGTGTTATAATTCCAAATTGTTGAGCTAAGTTAAAGCCAAACATAGTGCCAAGGAGAGATGAAAGTAGCCACACTTCATTGATGAAGACTTCATGAGCACAAATTGAGCAAGCCACTACAACAAGTATTTTGGAGCATCCAAGGAAGGTGAATGGAGGTTTTTCTTTCATGTTTTAGTTGTGTTTTTTATTTTTGTTTTGTTAACTAAGATCCTCCTTTGAGATAGGTTTAGGGTGTTATTTTAGTGTGTTTTTGATTGATTTTTTTTATTCCCTAACACAATACTAATCTCCCTCTAAGGGCATCATACAATTAGTCATCATCATTGCAGTTATAGGCATACATGACCTTTTCATTCTTTAATAAGATGTTATTGTTTTTATATCTTGCAACACCTTCCCAAATAGGGGCAAACTATAGACACCTAAAATTGGCCATCAATAACCTTCAACTAGGCTTTTGACCAATTTCTACTAAAGTGCACAATTTGGCCTAAAAACACTAAAATACATTAAAAGAGTTGAAATTTTTATATTTAAGTGCCTATTTTTGTTAGGGTATCATTAAATAGGGTAATGAAATTTATGAAGTAGCTAACTTTGATCAGATCATTTCAAGTTAAAATGACATTTTTGTACTTAGGTGCTCTAGATTGCTCTTTTATATCAAATTTATTGCACAAAACATGTGCCTTTATTATTTTATGTTGGCAACATCCTAAATGTGAATACAGTTCTAATGCATCTAATATCAACTTCCAATTCCAATCCAGTCAAATTTTGAGCCAATAATATGAAATTTTGACCAATTTAATTAATTTGTGCACAAATTACTAAGGTTTTGCATCAAAGTTGACTAATCATGTTTAAGGCTAATTAAACCAAATCAAGATCTTAAGTTAATTTTTCATGAAACTTTTTGAATATTTATTTTTATAAATTGATATTGAATATCTGCATCTCAAATGACATCATTTCTTAGAAAGACATCCCTAGGCCATAAATGCATAAAATATCTCATGAATCAATCACATGCCTCATTAAGACCCTCCCATGCCTCTCAAATTCCCCTTCTTTCCAAATATTTATGGGGGATACTTATGAATTTAATTACATAATTTGAATTAATTCATGGCCACATATCTCAATCTTGAGATGGACAGTCATAGTTGATCCTAAACCATTTTAATAATTTATAAATAGGAGGCCTTACCTATTGAATTTTAAGCTTGGATAATGCAAAGTTATAATGCACAAATAATTCCAAAATCTATTGCAATTAGTGTCATAATTCTAAATTATTGAGCCAAGCTAAATCCAAACATGATGCCAAGGAGAGATGAAAGTAGCTACACTTCATTGATGAAGACTTCATGAACACAAACCGAGTAAGCCACTACAACAAGCATTTTGAAGCATCAAAGAAGGTGAAGGAAGGTATTTCTTTCATGTTTTAGTTGTGTTTTCCATTTTTGTCTTTTTAACTAAGCTCCTCCTTTGACATAGGCTTAGGGTGTTAGTTTAGTGTGTGTTTGCTTGATTTGTTGTATTCACTAGCACAATACTAATCTCCCTCTATTGTAATCTTATGTTCATATATTAGAGTACCTTCTACATTATGGAAAGAAAGGGTGTTATATTGACAGACATATTTAAAGGCTTGTTTATGTATTTTGATATTTTCATGAGAATCTATGTCTAAAAGATAGGGTTAATGTTCAAAGAATTGGATGATGTTTTTGTACATGGACTTTTTTAAATAGTGGCAGCCTCATTATAACAAATGAGTGAATCATTTTATTGGATGGAAGAAGGTGATAATTTTATTTTGAGAAGGAATTGAGCATGATTAATTACTTGGTGAGGATCAAATAGAGATGTTGAAGAAGCAAGATAATCAATGATAGAGTTTTTATCTCTTAGAATTAGATCAATGGTGAAAGAAATAAATTATTTGGCAAGTGTGATTTCCATTTGATGATAATCAACAAGATTTTAACTTTCACACTAGAAATTACCATTAACCTAGTGGTAGATAAGTTGGGATTCACCTAGAGCATGTTATTAATGACATAAAATGTTAGCCTAAATGATAGAGCAATGAACTTACCATGAGGGTTAGTTAAAATACAACCTATCCTAGATCCTTAGATGCATTTGGTGCCATTAATGTGGAGATTCTAGGTGTCTTTTTGAAATTCAATGGTAACTTCAGGGAGCTCTTTGATAACTAATTTGGATTTAGTAGTATCAGGAATGATATCGGTATCTTCTTAATTATTTGCCTCTAAATTGATAGTGAAATTATGGAAATAATTTTCAAGGAATACATCATGGTTAAGACCTTCAATATAAATAATTTTACCATTGATTAGATTATCTTGAAGGTGATTTATAATGGTTATGGGTGTTGCTACAAGTTGGTATGTGATGACTTGTCCTTTGACATATTTTTGTGTTACAATTTGAATTTAAAATTCCATCAAGAGGACCATCCATTTTCCAATTCTATCTCTAGGTAAATATGTTTCAAAGAATAAATGATGAAGTGGATCAGAGTGGACAATAACATAAGTGGTTTGATAAAGCATATAGCGATGGGGATTTTTAGTTGTAAAGTACATAGCAAGGTAATCACCTTGTACTTTAGTATAACATTTTTCATAGTCAACAAGGCCTCAACTAATATAGTAAATAACATATTCTCTACCAGTGTCATATTATTGAAAAAGCATTAACCCAATTCATATGGGAGTAGAAGAGGTATATAAAATTAAAGGATGATCATTAGAAGGTGGTTGGAGGGTGGGAGGATGGAGCAAAGATTATTTCATGTTGTTGAAATCTTTTTGATAGGGGTAAATCCATTCTTGAGCATTACCTTTTTTGAGAAGGTAATTAATGGAGTGGATGTCATAACCCATTTTAGTTATGAATCATCAAATTTCCCCAAGCTTCCCAAGGCAAATGTGAATATCAGGAATGGAATGAAGAATGGGCATGTTGACTATAACATTGATTTTCATAGGATCGACATCAATACTATGAATATAGACTATGAACGCTATAATTTTACCATATGTGACACCAAAAACACACTTATATTGGTTGATTCTAACTTTGTATTTAATTAATTCATAAAAAATGATAGCTAGATTAATGAGATGTTTTGTGTGAGACTTCAATTTTGTAATGAGGTCATCAACATAATTTTCCACAATCTTGTGTATATGATTATGGTAAATGTGAGTGATGACATGTTGATAAGTGGATCTTGAATTTTTAAAGCCAAAATGCATTTTGGCATAGTAATAGCTATCCCATTCCATAGTAAATTTTGTTTTGTGTTGGTCTTCATGGTCTATGTTAATTTGATTGTAGCCTAAAAAACCATCAATGAGTGATAACATTTCATGTCCAATAGTAGAATGTACAATGAGATCTATTGAAGATAATGGGAAATTATATTTTGGACATGTGAGGTTAATATTATATAAATCAAAGTATATACGAATGACCATGGTGACTTTTTTTATGAATGGAAAAAATATTTGACACCCATTCAGAATATTCAATAGGTTTAATAAACTTGGCAACCAAAAATTTGATAATTTATTTATGACATAGAGTGGAAAGTTTCATTGTTTTTTTTTCAAATGGGTTTTGTATCTAGGTAAGTGATGATGTTGTGCACAATGATACTAGAATAGATACCTAGCATGTCCTCATATGACAAAGAAAATATTTTAAAATACATATCGAATAATATGCTAAAGTTATCATTCTCAATTGGTAAGAGTTATTTAGAGATAGTTATGGGTCTATGGCATGATGGTGTAGCATATTCTATCCTAGTTGTTTCTTTAATGAGAATATCATTGTCATCTTATGAATTATATGGAGCATTAGGAAGATAATAAATATGATTTGTTTTGGGGTCCACTCTAGCAATAAAGTTATTAAAATAAGGACTTTTTATTTTGATGTTTCCAAATTTATGATTTTACCATGGAAGTTGAGGTTCTATAGATTATAGTAACTCAAGTATGGATTTATCACTTGGGAGTGTGGGTAAGGTTCCATAGTATTTCACATCTACTTAGAGATCAATTATTTTATTACCATGATGATCATATTTAGAATGTCTCTGTCATACATTTGTTTCCTTAGCATCAAAGGTAATTTTAGGTGTAGGTGGAATTATTGGTGAAGGTTAATTGGAGTCAATTGGTTTGATACTAGGTATAGTATGTTGTATTATAGATGGAGATGCAATTGAAGTGAGGAGGATATCCTCAGTGGTATCTATAGAATTTTTGGAAGGAATAAGAGTTGATGAAGTGATTGGTGATATAGGAGGTTATGGAATTTCTAAATTTTTGAGAGGTAAGATTTTTCAAAAACCCAAGGGGTATTGAGAACTAGAGGATTAATTAGACATACATGACCTTTAGGTTCTAACTCACTTTAAATTGAAATTAAATTAATATCATAGTTAAAATCATGTGCTTTGGATAAGTTTTTTTTATAGTGTTACACGTACAAGTCTCATGATTGAGCTTGAGACATGATATAGTTGTCATCATAGGTGTGAGAGATAGTACATGCATGTGTCTATAGAGGAGCATCAAAAGGAGATACACCTAGATCACTATATTTGTGACTAATCCATACTCATTACATATAAATTCATCTTCTCTATAAGAATATTCATGTGCATTACATGGAGGAGGAAATTTAGTGGTCTCATAGACAAGAGGGATGGTATGATCGCATGATAAGAAAGAATAAGTAAGCCACTCTAAAATATAAGGAGGTAACATAGTATTATTACAAGTTTTTTTCAAGTCATTTAGCTCATCATCATCAAAATTGGGAAGAGTAACCTAGAAACATGGATTCATGTTAATGAATTTAGGTAGAGTTGCACTATTAATTCATGGAATAGTTGGAATTCGATACTAAGATTTGGGTTTGGGTACCTGAATATTCCATGGATTAGGATCAGCCTCATGTTTATAACATTTCCATTATGGATTAAATTGATACATTGACTAATTGAAGATGGAATAACGCTCATGCAATGTTTCCATGGTAAACTTAGGAGTATATTACAAGATAATGGTAAATAAATAACCATGAGCTTGGTATATATGGTCTTGGGTCCAATAGTGAGGGGGAATCAAATGCAACCAAGTGGTTTTTTATTCATCTTGTCAAATCTAGAACATATGGGACAAGTTTTCTTGAGGTGATCTTTGCTATACCCAAGATGTTGAATTAACCAAAGGGATGTAACATTAATCCCTAAACCTTCATCTACTAATTCTTTTCTAATAAATGTGGTTTTAATTATGATTTTAATTAATAGAGGTGGGTCATTGGATCAAAAGATAATTTCATCATTGATCATATCTTCTTCAAGGAATTCTATGGAAGGTTTGGAAGAAGATCAAATAATTTTTATACTATGTACTTTTGTTGATGTAGGATGTTGAAGATTTTATTCTACTTTAAGGGAAAGAGGTTATTTAATGTCTTGTAACTATTGCAATAATAATTTATGGTGATATGGATAATTACTAACTAACTCCATGAGGGGTATTTTACAAGGCATAGAGTTGAGTTTCTATAAAAAATTCTAATGGGATTCAGAAGATGAAAAACCAACATGAGGCTTGGATGGTAAAATGTTTTTAGTAGGAAGAGAAGTAGTTTGAGGTTTGGATTGATGAATTTTTTCCTCATTTATGTTAGGAGGTAAGTTAGCGGTATTAGTTTCTTTAAGAATTTATTATTTGAGTGATAATTTCTTTGGTTTTTTGATAGGATCATTCTGGGTAGGTTTACATCGATAATTGACTTTAATTGCATTCACATATTGAGAATTGGTTTAATATCAATCCTAGTCAACATTAATTTTATAGATATCCTTGTTTGAATGTTTTAAGTTAGAGGTAGAGAATGTTTTTATATTGCTAAAGGAAGAAGGATTTCAAGATTATTTATTTTGAGAGGCATTAACATAATCATGATGATGTATTTTTATCATAACATCATGATTGAATGTATCTCATAACATAAAAGAAATAAAAAATCTGGTAAGCCCACGACATGTTTCATGCAAATGACTGACATTGGAATGAAACCAACAAAAATTGCTAGGATAATACCATATAAGTGGATTATTGGCATAAGTGAATGGTTAATAAGGCATTTAAAGTTATTTCATGTGTTGAAAAGTTAGGGGTGCATGGGAATCTTGGGTATTATCCATTTTGGCTACTTCTATTTTTGTTTGAGGAGGATTACTAGTGATTACATTAGTGGAGTTTTGAAAATATCCCTTGATGGTTTTAATGTTGGGCTCAAAATGTTTTTATTGACCATTTTTTTGCCCAATAGACCAAAAATTGGTCCCCTTCTTCCCCTGCTATTCTAAGCCAATTCATTTTTTATTTTGCATAAATTAGCGATTTCTACGGACTCTGCAAGTCCATTTCTACGAATTCTGTAGGTTTTCTTTCGACAGTTGAAGAACCAGTCAAAAAAGGCAAGATTTTATAAAGCTTCTTTGGATTTTCATCTAAAGAGATTTACAAGGAAGGTTGGCATCTTCGAACCATTCAACCATCACTTCATTTCAAGCTTTGGTTCAATCGGCAGTTCAATCGGCTTTGGTTCAAGCCTTAGTTTATCACTCCAAGCCCATCACTTCAATTTCTAGCCTTGGTTCAATCTTCAAGTTCTTTGGCTTTGGTTCAATTAGCTAAGTTTAATGCTTAGTTCATTGGAAAAGTCTAGAAAAAAGTTCAAGTGGCTTTAGGTTCAGTGTTTAGTTCAAGGACTTGGCTCAATGCACAGCTTTGAACCGTTGAACCAGTTCAACGCCTCAAGTTCAATGCCCAAGTTCAATAGCTGAGGTGAGTAAGAAGATTTTAAAGGCTTAGTTCAATGGGATTGGTGCATAGCTTTAAACCATAGAACCATTGAACCAAAATTTTAGTTCAAAAGGTTGGTTCAATGGCTTGGTTCAAGGGTGTGCCCTACAGCCAAAGGGCAGCAATGGGTTCAGAAGCCCTTGCGGAGGGTAGTTCAAAGTCCAAAAGCCCTTGCAGAGGGCAGAAAGAGTTTTGAAGAGCCCGAAGAGAAGGAAAAAAGAGCGACCAATTCCTGTGGACTTTTGTCCATGAGAAAAAGGCCTAAAATAAAAGGGCCCAAAGCAGAAAAGCCACAAAAAAAGGCCCGATGAACTTTGCCAAGGACGGTGACGTCTCAAAAAGCATCAAATTTTACACCAGGGAAGCTAGAGCATAGAAAGCACTAAGTGGCAACTACAGAAGTTTTCAACATGCTTTTTAGGAGCAATAGAATGTGTCATGTGTCCCCTACAGGGCTCAGTGGAAGTTGATAGGTGGCAACATCTATGGGTTTCTCCTGTTGGCTTCAAAGAAGACAGTGGTGGGCCCAAATGACTTGCTAGGAGATATGTAGAGTGTGCCAAGTGTCAGCATCCACTAAGAACCAAAAAAGGGCCCAAAAGTTTCTCTAAGGTAGCTAAAGGCTCTACAGAAGTGACCACGTGTCAACTTCTACCTAACTCTCAAAAGGCCCTCTAATGTAAGTGGATGCTACCATGTCCCATTATCAACTCAGTGAAAGCCACCATGTGTTAACATCCACATTTCAAAGTGTCTTCTAAGTGCCCAAGTAGTGGACTATGACATGTGTCAAGGGTGGATGTGCTCTCAGCAAAAAGGGGCAAAGTAGGAAGCTGAAGGAGAGTCTAAGGGTGATGGGTGCACAAATGTCAAATTTAAGCCAATAAAAAAAGCCGTTGGTTTTTAAATGCCTAAGTGCCAACCATGGAAAGAACCCAAAGAATACAACAACCTGCCAAAAGATCACCCCTGAGGGCTAAAGAAGCAGAAAAGGACAAAGAGCCCAGAGAATAAAGAGCAGATGGATGGTGTGGCTCATAAATTCAAATCTTGACAGCAGAATGGCCATCACGTAGAAGCAGATGAAGTGATCCAAGTGATGCAGGAAGGTGTTAAGAAGTTATTTTAGTGGTTGACATAGTGCCTACCATGCGGTCATCAAAGAGGCACAATAGTGATCGACGTGACTAGTTTTCTTCAATATGCACTGTAGAGCAAGAAAATGGCACAAATCATAAATTCAAATCTTGACAGTAGAATGGCCATCACACAGAAGCAGATGAAGCAATCCAAGTGACGCAAGAAGGTGTCAATTTAAGAAGTTATTTCAGTGGTTGACAGAGTGCCTACCATGGGTCACTTGTAAAAAGGGTGCCAAAAGGCCCCTTTTCTTCCTCTATATATTGGAGACTTGTCATTTTAGAAATCATCTTCCACATTTGTAAGGCATAGCCCTGGCAAATTTTCACCTAAATCAATAAAATGCATTTTTTCCCTCTATCTTGGCTAGATATCTTTGTGTATGTCTGAGTGTTAGTTTGTGTTTAGCCATTGCTTCATGATGCTTCCACATGTTCAACACCAACATACCTAGTGTCTATAAGGTGCCATTTCTACAGCTGATAAGGAGAGCTATATTTGGAAGTTTAGAAATAGGAAAAATTACTATACAGTGTGCCTTTCCATAGCACCTTTGGTGAATCTCTATTTTCTATATTTCCATTAAAAGCCTCCTTGCCAAGTTTCTTTCCGCCTGGTCCTTCTGCCAGTTTGAAGTGTATGTATGTGTTTGTCTGATTTTAAGTGTGAGTGTGAGAAGGTCAGATCATTTTGGTTCATCACCTCCTTTAGAGTAGTTTGTTTTCCTACAATCTTTCTCCCTTTTCACCCCCCACCATTATATATCTATGTGTGTGTGTGTGTGTGTGTGTGTGTGTGTTACCACTTACTAAAACAAATCAGATGCATCAAAGGGAGCTAGCCCTTACCTAGAGACTCTCCCCTCTAACTTCGTCAGTCCCACAGGTGAGAGGGGAGTTTCCATTGTTGCATATGGAAGGTAGGAGCTCAACCTCCTTGCCTTAGGTGCAATCCACTATGTCAACAATTTTTGGCATGCCCGATGGGACCAACTAGGACAAGTTGTGTCCACAGAGTTGAAGAACTTTTGGTGTGTTCTTTAACCAACCAGCCTTTGGAGGCTTTTGCTTCAACACCAATGGTGACTCTAAGTTAAATCAATTGGTTAAGTAGTTCAGGTACCCTACCATCAAGAAACAATATTTTGGTATGTATACCCCCATCGTTCAGAGCCATGGACCCTATTTTCCTTGGCCAGCATGGCTATGATCCTTACCAGCCTTATGTTGATCCTTATCAAGTTCAATATGACCAGTCCCAGCCCTATCATAAGCTATATCACCCTTATGTCCAGTCTCCTCAATATGTCACTTCTCCCACTCTACCCAGTCTCTTTGCCAATCAACCCATTTCCACCTTCAAATGAGCACTGTTAGGGTACAAAAAATATGTAGTAGATCTTGACACCATAAAGGGATGTGGTCAAGAAATTCCTAATCACGTCGTCCATCAAGTGAGGAATGCATTGGATCAGGTTAAGAATGAATGGGCTCCTATTGAAAGAGCCAATTGGCACAGGCTTACAAGTGAGATGCTAGATGTGAGTGGTTTGATTGCGTCTTTGGAAGAGAAGCTGAGTATTCATGAGAGGCAACCTTACCAAGTCTATCAACCTGCATACTCACTACCGCAAGTATCATATCAGTCACATACATCCCCTACTTATGAGCCAAGTCAAGCCTGTCAAAGTCCTTTCCCCAATCATGTTGAGGAGAGTTTTGAAAAAGAAAATCTTGTGTTCAAGGCTAATCTTGATAAATAGATCGAATTGGCAAATCTTCAGATGCAGTAGTCTATTTTGGCAGCGAGGGAAGTGGAATCTAAATCTTCACTACCCTCTCACATTGTGGCCCCATCACCCCCAAAGGAGATGCCCAGTTTGAATTACTTGAGCTGGAGTAGAGTGGTTGAGTCATGGAATAGCAAGGAGGAGAAAGACATTGTCCAAGAGTGTGAGGTACAAAATGAGGTTAGTCCTTTTCAAGTCCCTCCCACTCTTCCTCAAGAATCTCCTTGCATTTCATGGCAATCTTCATGCACTCCCCATCTCTATGATGACCCCTGCGAGCTCCAAGAGGTACAAAATGAGGATGATTTAGCCAGGCAGATTAAGGAATTAGAAAAGAAGATGAGATTGCTTAAAGAAAGAGAGATGGAGCTTTTAGACCCTACAAAGGAGTTGATGCCAAAAAACACCCCTTCCACCAATCCACAAGCTAATTTCAATATTGATGAAGTGTTGGTAAAGTGGAGGGATGAAAACCAAGAATTTTAGGCTCAAGGTCTGCCCTCTCCTATTCTAGAGAAAACTCCCTCTTGTGTGCCAAATCCTTTCTATTAGATGGCACTTGCTCATTCTGACTCATCTAATGCATCAATCGATCCTACCCTCAATCCCATGCACCTAGCTTTTTAGCACTCCTCTTTTTAGAGAGCTCTTCTTGTACATGAGCAGACCCTCCCAAATCTTCCCCAACCTCCTCAAGTCTTTCAACATGATCTCCAAATTCTGAGCTGGAAGAAGGAACATCATGAACCAACTTAGGACCTTGAAGAGGATAAAGTTGCTGCATGTTCACAGGAGCAAGATTCTAATCCCAAGATCATGAGTTGGAAGCAAACAGTGGAATCTTGGGGCAAAAAGGAAGAAGAAGAGAAAGGTTTTGCTCAAAACCTTGAAGAAGATGGGGCTGCTCCTGCTCTTGCTGATGATTGTGACTTTTGAGAAAGGCTTTTCCAGGAAGATGTGGATAGGTAGATTTCAGAGTTGGAGTCCAAAGCAGGTCTCCTTAGGGAACATGTGATGGACTTTTCAGACTAAATAGCAGATTTTGTGTCTGAATACACTCAATCCATACACCTCCAAGAAAGCTATCAGGCCTTCCCTGATATAGATTATGCTCAGTTTATGACTGACCAGGGAGACTTCATGAGTATGGATGAGGAAGAGATCACCTTAGGTGACATGGAGGAGCATGGACAATCTCTTCTTCATGTTTTGAATGATTCATTTGAAGTCATTGAGGTAGGCTACATTGTTCTTCAAGGAGGCTATGAGCTGGATAAGAGTGGAGAAGGTAGCATTGGGGTTCAAACAAGCATGCAAAGAGGCTGTAGTTTTTTAGATTTACCCCTTCAGGAGGTTATTGAATCTAAAGATATCTTCTTTGAAATCATTAAGGAAGATGGTCATACCATGGAACCCGAGCATGAGGCAGAAGAGAACAAACCAGTCAATGATGCATATCAAGGGGCTTATGGTGATGAACCAATAGCAATTGATTTCTTGATGAGATACACCAGCCTAAAGAACCAATAGGAGGCAAGCTTCTAAGAACAAACAAAGTACGTATACGTTGGAAGCATGTTTGAATCTCCACTCAGATACAAGCCAACTCAAGTGGCAGGCAAGAGGAGCAGACCACCAGCTCTCCTTTTTATCTAGCCACTTGGCTGGCACCATAAGTTTCCTTTCCAGGGAGGGGACTTACGAAGTTTTCCCTTTGATCCAAGAGGGAGGCAAACATTCCTAGTTAGCTATATATAGTAGTTTGTTTTTAGTTTTCTTTCTTATTTTCCCTAAGTGATGTTTGCACAGGTAGTGTTTTTAGCCTTGTGTGTTTCCCTTTGTGTGTCAGGTAAAAAGCTTCATATTTGATTCTCAGATATTTTGGGGATATTGCTAACACTCTTTCATAGCTGCATCTGACTCCGTGCCTAATGGACTACAAGGCAACTGGTCTTTAAGCATAGCAGGCATGCTTCCCCTGGGAGTCACCAATTTGTTGACCATTTTTTTGCCCAACAGGCCAAAAATTAGTCCCCTTCTTCCCCTACTATTCTAGGCTAATTCATTTTTTATTTTGCATAAATCTGGCAATTTCTACGTACTCTGCAGGTCCATTTCTATGAATTATGTAGGTTTTCTTTCGGCAGTTGAAGAACCAGTCAAAAAAGGCAAGATTTTATAAAGCTTCTTCAGATTTTCATCTAAAGAGATTTACAAGGAAGGTTGGCATCTTCAAACCATTGAACCATCACTTCATTTCAAGCTTTGTTTCAATTGGCAATTCAATTAACTTTGGTTCAAGCCTTAGTTCATCGCTTCAAGCCCATCGCTTCAATTTCAAGCCTTGGTTCAATCTTCGAGTTCTTTGACTTTGGTTTAATCAGCTAAGTTCAGCACTTAGTTCATCAAAAAAGTCTAGCAAAAAGTTCAAGCGGCTTTAGGTTCAACGTTTAGTTCAAGGACTTGGCTCGGTGCACAGCTTTGAACCATTGAACTAGTTCAATGCCTCTAGTTTAATGCATAGGTTCAATGGCTAAGGTGAGTAAGAAGAGTTCAAAGGCTTAGTTCAATGGGCTTGGCACACAGCTTTGAACCATTGAACCATTGAACCAAAATTTTGGTTCAACAAGTTGGTTCAATGGCCTGGTTCAAGGGTGTGCCCTATAGTCAGAGGGCAGAGATGGGTTCAGAAGCCCTTGAGGAGGGTAGTTCAAAGTCCAAAAGCCCTTACAGAGGGCAGAGAGAGTTTTGAAGAGCCCGAAGAGAAGGAAAAAAGAGTGACAAATTCTTGCAGACTTTTTTCTATGAGAAAAACGCCTGAAACAAAAGGGCCCAAAGAAGAAAAGTCATAGAAAAAGGCCCAATGAACTTTGCCAAGGACGGTGACATCCTGAAAAGCATCAAATTTTACACTAGGGAAGCTAGAGCATGGAAAGCACCAAGTGGCAACCGTGAAGGTTTTCAACATGCTTTTTAGGAGCAGCAGAGCATGCCACATGTCCCCTACAGAGCTCAGCGAAAGCCAACAGGTGGCAACATCTATGGGCTTCTCCTGTTGGCTTCAAAGAAGACTGTGGTGGGCTCGAATGAGTTGCTAAGAGCTATGTGGAGTGTGCCAAGTGTTAGCATCTACTAAGAACCAAAAAAGGGCCTAAAAGTTTCTCTAAGGTAGCTAAAGGCTCTACGAAAGTGACCACGTGTCAACTTCTACCTGACTCTCAAAAGGCCCTCTAATGTAAGTGGATGTTGCCACGTCCCATTATCAGCTTAGTGGAAGCCACCACATGTCAACATCTACATTTTAAAGTGTCTTCTAAGTGCCCAAGTAGTGGATTATGACATGTGTCAAGGGCAGATGCACTCTCAGCAAAAAGGGGCAAAGCAAGAAGTTGAAGGAGAGTCCAAGGGCGATGGGTGTGCGAACATCAAATTTAATCCAATAAAAAAAGCCATTGGTTTTTAAATGCCCGAGTGCCAACCATGGAAAGAGCCCAAAGAATGCAGTGACCCACCAGAAGATCACCCCTGAGGGCTAAAGAAGTAGAAAAGGATAAAGAGCCCAGAGAACAAAGAGTAGGCAAACGGTGTGGCTCATAAATTCAAATCCTGATAGTAAAATGGCCATCATGCAAAAGCAGACAAAGTGATCCAAGTGATGCAGGAAGGTGTCAAGAAGTTATTTTAGTGGTTGACACAGTGCCTACCATGCGATCATCAAAGAGGCACAATAGTGATCGACGTGACTGGTTTTCTTCAATATGCACTATAGATCAGTAAAATGGCACGACTTCTACATTCAAATCCTGACAGCAGAATGGCCATCATGCAGAAGCAGATGAAGCAATCCAAGTGACGCAGAAAGGTGTCTATTCAAGAAGTTATTTCATTGGTTGACAAAGTGCCTACCATGGGTCACTTGTAAAAAGGGTGCCAAAAGGCCCCTTTTCTTCCTCTATATATTGGAGACTAGTCATTTTAGAAATCATCTTCCACATTTGTAAGGCGTAGCCCTGGCAAATTTTCACCTGAATCAATAAAACACATTTTTTACCTCTATCCTGGCTAGATATCTCTGTGTATGTCTGAGTGTTAGTTTGTGTTTAGTCAATGATTCATGATGCTTCCACAAGTTCAACACCAACATACCTGGTGTCTATAAGGTGCCATTTCTGTAGCTGACAAGGAGAGCTATATTTGGAAGTGCAAAAATAGGAGAAATTACTATACAGTGCACCTTTCCATAGCACCTTTGGTGAATCTTTGTTTTTTGTATTTTCCATTAAAAGCCTCTTTGCCAAGTTTCTTGAAGCCTGGTCCTTCTGCCAGTTTGAAGTGTATGTATGTGTTTGTCTGATTTTAAGTGTGAGTGTGAGAAGGTCAGATCATTTTGGTGCATCACCTCCTTTAGAGTAGTTTGTTTTCCTACAATCTTTCTCCCTTTTCACCCCCCACCATTATATATATATATATATATATATATATATATATATATATATATATGTCAGCACTTACTAAAACAAATCAGATGCATCAAAGGGAGCTAGCCCTTACCTAGAGACTCTCCCCTCCAGCTTCATCGGTCCCACAGGTGAGAGGGGAGTTTCCATTGTTGCGTGTGGAAAGCAAGAGCTCAACCTCCTTGCCTCAGGTGAAATCCACTGCATCAACAGTTTCATAATAAAGTCTTGTCATTTAGATTGATTGATAGCATCATTTATAGTTTAGGGAGAAAAAGTTTGAACCTTGTATTAAAGGGAAGGTGTTAAGGCAGTTATGAATAGTTTTAGTAAGTTATCATCAATGATGTTATGATTGGCTTTGTGAGCTAGAGATTTCTAATGTATAATGAAATTATGAGATGATCTTCATAAGGGGATTTTTTAGCATTAATCAAATGGCTAATACAATTTTCATGATAATCATTATGTTAACATTCCTTGACTAAAGGATTGACTAAATTCTCAAGTTTCCATATACAATGTTTGGGGAGTTGATTATACCATTCTTATATGTCACCTATGAATGTTTTAACAAAAAGTTTGGTAGTGGTGAAGGTATTAATATGAATCCATTATTTATAAATATTACCAAATTTCTTAAAGAAAGATGCAAGGTCTTTAATCCCATCATATTTAATAGTTGGAGAGATATTTATAATATCAATGGAAACAATGAAGGGGGATAAAGCTTCATTTTTGAATATTTTGGATCACCTTATTGTGCATAATGGGTTAGGGAATGGTATTTACCACATCATATTTAAGAGGTGGAGGGATGAAATTTTGGTTATCGTGGGGAAGGAGAACATGAGGTTGATTAACCATGTTTAACGAATGATGTTACATTTGCATCATTTGAGAAGTATTACATATTTACATGATGTTCATTTGTTGCACTATTTTTGCATGAATTTGAGTGGTGTCAACTGGTGTATTAGGGTTATTAGTGTTTAAAGGTGGATTGTTAGGATTGGTAAGAGTAAAATTCCCTAAATTGGTATAAAGTGGAGGGTTGATACATGGAGGATTTCTAGGAAGTGGGTTGTTGGTGTTTAAAATATTTCATGTAAGGTTGTTGGTTAAGATTGTATCAATTTCCCATACAATGTAATATGGTGTTTTAAAGAAAGAATTATCTTGAAAAGTGTAAAATGGATCTAATCCATCAGTGACATTAGTTGGAGTAATTTGGACCGTATAATACTCCAAAGATGAGGGACGAACAAAGGTGTTCCAAGAGTGAGAATCTTCTTGGGTAGCAAAGGTAGGAATAAAAAACAACCCATATATCATCTAAATGAATTGAGGTTGTCCAAAAAGATTCTTATAGGATATTTCTTGATGCTTGAACTAGGAATCTAATATTATAAAGTAGAGATGGAAAATAAGAAAAAAGTTATCTAAATACTAGTAAAGATGGTTTCGATTGGTTTGCTAAGCAATCTAAGGATGGTTTCAATTAATTGAGGCTGAAATGGATCTATATTGGTGGTGGTATTGTTTTAGTATTGGGGCCTAATCCTCACTTCATAATCCCATAACGATAAGGGTGTTAGGTGCTTTGTCAATATATACCACCAACCATGTATTTATACTTGGATAGAAAACCAAGTTAGCTTCCCCCTTGGTGATGAAATCCAAGTAGGTAGACCTTGGGTAGAATTTGTTTAATGCTTTTTGATGTTATGTGGTTTTGAAGTGTGTGTAAAATAAAACATGTGAGTAAATTAGTAAATTAAAAACATCATATTTAGTCTATGTTAGTCTAAGTAATCAAACAATAAAACTAAAAAGTGAATTAATTACTAAGAAGATGCGTTAATTCCTTTGTTTGTAGAGTACATAGTTAGTTCAGATGACTATGTATGTAAATAATACATAATATAATTGATAAGGTTGTTGTTGTCTATTGAAGCAAGATTCAACAAAACATAGTCGAACAAGTCGATTGAGTCTTCTAGATAGGAAAGCAAGCTACATAACTATGTCGATCTAGTCGACCCCATTCGCTATAAGGTTATAGTTTTATAGACTAAAAACTATGAAAAATAGGACTATAAATAAAGAACAAAAATGACTAAGAAGGTACAAATGAACTTGATAACTTTTTAATATGATGTTGTTTTTATATTTTGTTGTTCATGTGCTTGTTAGTACATTTAGACAATCAGGGTCATGACCAATATGGATCCACTAGACCTCACCAAGGGGTCTCTTACCACAACAATGTCACTAGAGAGGGTTCTAAACCCTCTAGTCAAGAAACATCATTTGATATCCCTCTCTAGGTCATATGCTTTATTATTCACAAGAAAATGACAAAAGTAAATTAAAATCTAACCTAGTGATCACCAAAGCATATGGAAAAAAATAGGGGTAATAAACATAAAATTAAACATGCATAGAATAATTATAATATAGATACAACCATAATGCATAGAGAGATAAATATAGTCAAAATCCATTACTTATGTTACTTCTATCTAATAAAATAGAAGAGTAAGAGTTAGAGATACTTACCTTGAAAATGAACTTGTCAATGTTTAATCTCTCCCGTGGCCAATGATTTTTTATAAGAGGTTATTTTGGTTTGTATAGATCACTAATATAAGATAAACCTAGGCTATATGACTTCTCCTAAGCATCCAAGACTTTTCCACAAGACAAGATTCTTCTCTCCAAGTGTAAACCCTAAGGAATGACTCCTCAAGTAGAATGGTGGAAACGCAAATTTTAAAGAAGTGTAAATGAATGATTTAAATCTTTCACTCTCTTAAATGGTGAAAATTATGTGATTTAAATAGTTGGATCTAACCCTAAACTCTTTTAAAGTTTTGGTCGACAAAGTAGGCCCAATAAACATTGTATATTTAAATTAATAAGGCAGTTAGGTCCTGAACTCGGTTAATCGAGACTGATCTAATCCCATAACATGCTCATATATTTTAAGTACAAGATTGGCTAAAGCTAAATTTGTTTGATAAAAGTCAAAAAGAGGTTTTGTCTTGGGTAAGGGCTATTTGAGGTGGTGAATTACTTGGAGGAGTATGTAAGGGAGGTTTCAAAGCTTAGGTAAATATATAAGAGAGGTTTGTGTTAGTTTCAAATGGTGGTATGGGGAAGAATAATATTAAAAAACACCAATGGTCTACCCACCCCTTTCCCATTGCACTCTTTAAAGCATGCAGTCAGAAAAATTGAGTCTCAATGGGTTCTTACAAGATAGAAAGCATCATTAATTGATAAAGTTTTAAAATATCATATATATACACCAAACCTCTATTTAAGAATTTATTTTAATGCATTTACCTACATTCCATTATAGAATAGGTCTTGTAATTCTTAAATCCCCGGTCATCATATTTTAAATATAATATCCTTTCATATTTTGATTAATAGTAACTACTCTTTCTATAAACATGTCATCTAATTTTTTTTTCTAAAAATGATTCTCCAAATAGAATTACTTTTAGAGTAAGGTTTCCACACTAGTTTAGCACCTTTAAAAATATTTTCTTATTCTTGTTGATTTAAATTATAAGTCCCCCAATAGTTAGGCATTCATATATATTTCTATATTACTAGTGGTAAATTTATAACTTCATCTACGCCACACTAAAGGAATTTTATTGGATGGGTTTTATGTATTTTCCAACCTTGGTAAGAAGTTGTAGCAAAAACTTCATGTATATGGGCATTTCCTAAAGGCAAGATATTAATATTTCAAGTCTTATATAATAATAAATCCACTTTCCCTATCAACCTTCTAACTTTTTGAAAAAAAAATCAACCAAAGATTTCTAAAATCTAGAGGAGTTTCTTCTGTCAAAGAACTAAATACTTAAGTAAAAGCAATGATTATTACCTGGATTGATGTTTTAAAATATGTATAAAATAATTTTAACAAAAATATTTAGATTTAATAAGATTATTTTAAAATTTTCCATGTTTAATTTCTTCCCAAAAGCTTCTTCATATGGTTTTAAGGCTTACTTTATCCTACAAACCTCCAATATCATTACATATCCAACTTACCCAATATCATAAACAAATTATAAATGAGAGATTTTTGAATCATTATTCACTATAATGACTCTTTTAAGTAAACTATTTCTTTGATATGGGTGAACTATATGTTTAGAGCTTCCATAACTATAACAAAAATGTAAGGTGATAGTGGGTCTCTTTTTATAAGTTCACTAAAAGCTACAAAGAAAATAATTGGTTCATAATTAATCATGATGAATAATTTTCAAAAGTTTATGCAAATAAAAATCAAGCCTTTCAACTCTTTGTTGAATCCATTTTTTTCAATTATATAAATAAAAAATTATAAATTGACTTTATTTAAGTATTTTTCCATATCCTATTGGAATATCACATTGCTTTCTCTTTGGGTGGAATCACAATTGATTAACTCATGTGCAATAATAATACCATCCAAAATTTGTCTTCCAACTACAAATCCCCCTGCTCATGAGAAATGATTTTAGGGAAGAATATTTTTTATTTGTTATCCATAACATTTGCAATAATTTTATAAATTTAATTGCACAAGGAGATAGGTCTATAGGAGTTAAAGTAGTTGGCATCTTCCTTTGTGGGGATTATAGAAATAAAATTATAGTTTAGTTACTTAAGGACACATTTACTTGTACCTTAATCTTGAACTTCATCCAAAACATCATTGCTAATAATAAAGTTATATGAATGATAAAATCCAATTGGAAAACCATTCAGGCCTAAGGCTTTCTCATGTTTAAAATAGAAGACAACAATCTTAACTTATTATTTAAATATTTTTTTTATGAGTGTTTTATTATACACTTTGGATAACAAATAAATAATGTATCTTTAATTTTCATTTATGGGAACAAATATGTCCTCTTGTGACTTAATGAGAAATTCCTTGTAAAAAAATTTATCCTGAAAGAAAATTCCACTTCTTCCAAAAAAGTGACCCCTATTGGCATGGTGATCCTAGATTTATTATTGAGTTTTATCCTTATGATTTTTTTTTTTTAAATAAATAAATGTTGCTAACACCCTCTTTCATCCACCTCATTCTAGTTTGTTGTTTCTAGTGGATCTCTTACTGAAGCGAAAGTTTTTTCCAATATTCCATCATATATTCTTCTTGAAATTTGATTTGATCATTTAATCCATCTCTCTAAATTAGAGACTTGATAATATATATTTTATTTTATATTTCAATCTCTCTTTATGTTAGTTATCCAAATTCTCTTTTGTTATAGTCTTTTACGAGGATTTTCATAAGCTTTAGCTTCTTGGCTGCAATAAAAACTTTTGAACCCTTCATTGTTGTGATCCACTATTTTAATTTTTTCTTTCAAACTTTCTTCTTTTATCCACATCAATTCAAAATTGAACAATATCCCTGAGGGAAGGAGTTGAGGATTCAAAGGAAAGGCTTATTGACCCATGATCTGAATCAGCCACAATCATAAGTTTTTATTAAAAAAAATATTAGGGGGAATATAATACATGTTGAGCAAGAACCTATGTAGCTTTTCATCCTTATTGTTGGTTCCTAATATTCTATTCAATGAAATCATTTTTTATTTTTTTTACTTTTCATTTTAAATAAAAGAGAGAGATATCATCAAGAAACTAAGCAAAGTCTTATGCAAATTATGAAATAAATTCAAAGCTTCCAAAAATTTTCAAATGAAAGGAAATGGTGTTGAAGTCCCCTCATATAATTTATTTTTAATTAGGGTATATAATTCTAATAATTTTTAAGGAAATATGATAGATATTACTACCTTACCTGATAGTCAGACCATGAAATTTAAACAAGTGAAGCTATTAGTTGAGCCTATTAGGTTGTGCAGCTAAAAGCTTCACTAATGCAAGTAGGGAAGGAGGTTGCGAAGGGTTGCGGAGTGTCATAGACACCAGCATCGATCAGGCCAACCGACATCGGCAGGATAAGGCAGGAGAGCAACCAACGTCGGTCAAAATTTGGCCTGCGTCGGCACCCCCCAGGTAGACAGGGACCGACGTCGGTCACTTGTGTGGTTCAGACTGTGAATGTTACGGGTAGTTAGCTAACAAACCAAGTATTTGCATGTCAAGAACCAAATTTAGACTAGAAGCTGCAGATCTAATTATTGTAATTAGGTGTCTAATTATTGTTTGCATGAGATCTATTTAAGAAACTCATTGGTTGTATTGTAAACTTGTGGTAGAGAGTAAGAGAGCAATAATATAAGCTCCTTCAAAGAGAAGAGAACAATGGTGTGTTCCTCTTAGTGCCACAATACCAAGTGTGGGTGCTGGATTGGAGAATCAGCTGGGTTCTTCATGTATGTATGATCTTGGTCATCAGGTGAGCATGGCTACTTGAGGAGATCTACATGGTAAGTAAGATTATTGATCTGCAGGTATATGTGTGTGCAAGGTCAAGGTTCACAGGTGTGCAGAACCAAATTGATTTACAAGTGTGCAAAATCAGATAGGACAGAAACACAACAGGGAGCAGAATCAGGTGGGATCTACTTGAAGTACATTTGTGTACTTGTGGAGTGCGTGGAGCACTTGTGGAGTGCGTGGAGCACAGGAGTACTGGCAGTAGTGGATACTGGCTGGTTGGAGGTGAACACCAACTCTGTGTTTGAGTTGTGTGTTGGGACCTAAGAGAGAGAGCTTTGAGGGAAGATTTATTGTTTATGCCCTAGAGGTGTGGGAGCCCTAGAGGTGTGTAAGGAAGAAGAACTGTGGCAAGCCTTCTTTATTGTAGTTCCTTCTGAAAGAGTTTTAATACAAGTTGTGTATTGTCTCTCATATTCTATGTTATTTTTGGATTCTAGTTATTTGTGTATTTTGGTTAATTTCCGCATATTAAGTTGCTTGGTAATCAATTGTGTGCTTCTGTTATATTTAATCCCAACACGTGGTATCAGAGCTAAGGTTGCGGGGAGCAGGTTTTGTGTTTGGTTACAGGTCACTCTCAGGGGTTTTCTAATTGAGTGGGAGTAGAGCAATGGCAAATGAAAGTAAGCTAAGAATGGAGGAGTTGAAAAGCATAGATGGTCACTTATGGTCCTATGGAAAGAAAGAGCAGGTAAAAGAAGATTGTTGGTTGGTAGCAGATCAGCATGAAGGAATTAAAGATGCAAGTGTTGTTGCACAGGATGCTCTGGGAGGTTTCTTGGATAAAGTTAAATCTTGGATAACAGATTCTATTGCCTCTTTCCATGTAGCCCCAGGGAGAGGAGCTAGTGAGCCTTGCCAAAGAATTGGCAAAGGGGAAGTGAAGCTGAAATTGCAGGCGGCCAACACATGGGTGTTGAAGGAAGTCATGCAGGTCCCAAGTTTGGAGATGTGGCTAATTTCTTTAGAAAAGTTGGGTGATGAGAGATGCACAAGAACTCTCCACAGTGGATGCACTTGAATTAGCTGGTAGTAAGAAAATAGGTACTCTTTTATCTACTTTTTTATATTACTAATTCTTCTTCTGTTGTGGAGACGTGGCTTCATAGGCTTGGTCACATGATCAAGAAGGAGATGCATGTTCTTAAGTGGAAGACTAATATATTTGACAGGCTTAAGAACTAGAAAGCCTTGGTGTTTATGGAGGAAATGGTAGACAGAGGCCAGTGGATGGAGCTGGATACTTTTGAGCAGGGCAGTTTGGACATGGGTTTTGATTCAAAGGAGCTCAAAGGTAAAAATTCATCACTCATAAGAAAACATAGGTATCAGCAATGACAAGAAAATTGACATCGGCAGTAGGTAAGACCAACATTAGTCAGGAGGACCAATGTCAGTAGCATGAGGACACTGACGTCGGTAGGGTTGGTAGTCAGGATAGGCACAGAAAATTGACGTCGATCAGATGCAGACTGTGTGGTGATCGAGGTCGGTCACTGTAACAGATTTTGGGCAAACAGCAAGCTGTTGAGGAGTCTCAAATGCCCATATGGAGGAATAAAGGTGGTAAGTAAGCCTCAAATTCATTGTTCCTTTTCTTTATACTTGTTGATTGCAGAGCAAGAAGGATCCAGGAAACAGTGGGAGCATGGCAGGAATAGTATACAGAACCAAGTAAGAGATTTGGTAGGGTTGCCAGTAGGTATGAAAGCACAGAAATGAATGGATACCTTAGTTGAAGAATAGAGAGAATAGACACGTGAGATGAAAGACCAGGTCATATGGTCTTAAGGAAGCTGTAGGACAGTGGTACAGGTTTTGACAGGTGGATGACAAAGCATGACTTTAGTCAATGTCAGGGTAACTACTGTGGTTTGTCTTACCAGGTGGATGATGGTCATGACATCATTTTGTTGATGTATGTGGATGGTATGTTTGCTAGCAAGGTTGTACATATAGGGTTTTTGCTGAGCTAAGGGTAAGATTAGTTTAGTGGTTTGCTATGAAGAATTTAGAGCAGTGAAATTTTTTGGCATTGGGGACATGGGAGATCACAAGTTGATTTTGTCTCCAGTGGGAGCTGATGTGAATTACATGTTGGCAAGGTTTAGGATGCAGAGCCAGAGCACACTAAGGGCTGGACAGTTCAGTGTCTAAAATCACATGAGGTCTGGTATAGACCTGAGTTTGCCCAAGCAGTGGGTGTTGTCAGAGAGTTAGGAGCCAGTTTAGAGAAGTGAGTTCTCAGGTATTTGAGAGGGACCAGCAGTAGGGATTCATGCTACGCAGGGTTAGGACTTCACTAAATGGGTTAATAGGTTCAGATGTGGCAGGGTACTCAGATGACAGGAGGTGCACCACAGGTTGTGTGGTGGGTTGTCTTCAGGATTGAGCTTGAAGAGGGATACAAGCCAGGAAACAAATTAGAATACAGGTACAGGTATGGTGCAGTTGTTTATCTCCAAGTGGGAGATTGTTAGGTTATGGAGCTAAAAGCTTCACTGATGCAAGCAAGGAAGGAGGTTGCGAAGGGTTGCAGATTGTCATAGACATTGGTGTCAGGTAGGCAAACTGATGTCGACAGGATAAGGTAGGAGAGCAACTGATGTCGATCAGAAGTCGGCTGGCATCGACACCCCCAGGCAGACAAGGATTGATGTCAGTCACCTGTGTGGTTCGGACTACAAATGTTATGAGCAGTTAGCTAATGAACCAAGTGTTTGCATGTCAAGAACCAAATTTAGACTAGAAGCTATGGATCTAATTATTGTAATTAGGTGTCTAATTATTTTTTGCATGAGATCTATTTAAGAGACTCATTGGTTGTATTGTAAACTTGTGTTAGAGAGTAAGAGAGCAATAATATAAGCTCCTTCAGAGAGAAGAGAGCAATGGTGTGTTCCTCTTAGTGCCACAGTACCAAGTGTGGGTGCTGGATTGGAGAATCAGTTGGGTTCTTCATGTATGTATGATCTTGGTCATCAGGTGAGCATGGCTACTTGAGGAGATCTACATGGTAAGTAAGATCATTGATCTACAGGTGTATGTGTGTGCAAGGTCAATGTTCGCATGTGTGCAGAACTAGATTAAGTTGTAGGTGTGCAAGATTAGATAGGACATCAACACAACAGAGAGTAAAATTAGGTGGGATCTACTTGAAGTACATTTATGTACTTGTAGAGTGCATGGAGCACTTGTGGAGTGCATGGATCATAGGAGTACTGGCAGTAGTGGATACTGACTGGTTGGAGGTGAACACCAAATCTGTGTTTGAGTTGTGTGTTGGGACCTAAGAGAGAGAGCTTTGAGGGAAGATTTACTGTTTATGCCCTAGAGGTGTGGGAGCCCTAGAGGTGTGTAAGGAAGAAGAACTGTGGCAGCCTTATTTGTTGTATTTCCTTCTGAAAGAGTTTTAATACAAGTTGTGTATTGTCTCTCATATTCTGTGTTATTTTTGGATTCTAGTTACTTGTGTATTCTGGTTAATTTTTGCATATTAAGTTGCTTGGTAATCAATTGTGTGCTTCCGTTATATTTAATCCCAATAGAGCCAACTTCCTCAAATTTTATAGCTTATCTATTTACACAATTATCAGCTAACATACCTAAAATAGTATTCAAACCTCCTGAAGCACTTGCTATATTTATTCCTACAAAATTTCAAAATCACCAAATTTCTTTCATGGTTTCCCTATTGATATTTTCCTCCATCTTTCCTAAATGATCAAAATATCTAGTGTTTCTCAGAATTAAGCAGATTAACATGAGAAAGTTTAAATCATTTATTCCACAAGACAATTAACATGAGGGAGTTTTAATCCCATTACGCATCAAATGCATCACCACATAATTACTATAAGTATAGATGTGGGTGAGGATAATGGTTCTCCAACAACAAATACATCACTG